>JAHBMJ010001118.1:30977-69745 GCA_018398765.1 Chromera velia | reverse complement strand
CATCAATTGAAAAAGGGGGCAGAGGGGGGAGGGAATATATGGATGAGCCATCAGGTTGGGGGGAGGGACCAGGTGGGGATCTGGGTAGACGGTTGCGTGGAGGGTTTGGGGGGGCCTCTAATGGCCGGCTGGGGCCTGGAGGTTCTTTCGATGATTGATTGATTGAATGATTGATTGATGAGTGAATTCAATTGAGCAGGGGAGGGAGGGGGCAAATCTCGCGGGTGCATTATTTTGTGTGTGTGCATGTGTGAGAGGGAGGGGGGGACAAAGAAAGAGAGAAAGAAGGACGACGGAGCGGACTCGTCTGTGAAAGTGCCCCGCCCTTGGTGTGTAGAGCGACTGTTTGGGAGGGATGGGGAGGTCTCTCTTTCGTCTCTCTCTATATCTATCTATCTATCTTGCTGTCTGCCTGTATCGCTTTCAGGTTGCTGTCTGTTTTCATAAGGGCAGACAGAATCAATTGTGGGGTCCGTGTAATTCATATAATTCGGTGACAACTGCACGGAAAGTAAATGCATGTGGGTGGGTGCGTTGGTGTTCATGGTAGAAGGGAGTTAGAGGGAGTGTGGGAAGGCGGACGGCAGAATGAGGAGGAGGTGGATGGGGGGAAATCGATCAGATACAGAAACACACAAACATATCATGACGTAGTCAGACAGGCAGCGAAGACGGAAATGGATAAATAGATAGTGAGAAAGAAGGGACAGAGAGGAAGGAAGCAGGAGTAAGGGCACAAAAATTGACCTCTTCGTCACCCACCCCTTTTTGTTGATAGAAGCTGGGAAGACTCTTGATTGCATAACGTCGCCCAAACAGACGTCGCGTACTGCCGGTCTTCTACAATAGACAGTCAAGATGACGGTTCGGCGGTAGTGATGGTTGACCGCCTCTTCGTGACAAAATGAAGTGCAAAGAGTGGCATGCGGCCTCTGTCATTCATTGATCTCTTTTCCCCATGCAGTCTTTTATTTGCCCCCCGCCTTTCTTGCCTTCCTTCCTTTGCTGATTCCATCTCTTTCATCGTGATCTGATCACTTTCACCCCGGTCTTGTCCGCCCGCCGTTTGATGTGTCTCTTTTTCTACTCTACATTCTTCCTTTCTGTCTCTCTATTTCCTTCGTCCGTCCTTGTCTACGTTAGACCACCACTGTGAAGGATCCAAGAGACGTGCAGGCACCGTTCAGCGAAGAGAGGAGCCAGTGAAACAGAATGTAGCCAAAGTCATCTGTCCATCCCCCCCCCCTTCCGTTTCTCGGTCTTCCCTCGTTCCTTTCTGTTTTATGCTTTCTGTGAAGGAAAATGGTTGCGATCAAGAGGCATATACACTAGCGTATCCATCCGAACGCTGCAAAAAGCCATAATAAAAAAGCACCCCTTTTGTGGCACGAGTTTTCTATCATTGATTTTTGGATCAAACCATAAGTTAAACATATAATTCAAGCACTTCTCTTCTTCATATCATTACACACCTAGTTACACACTATTATAATTGTATCCAAGATTGTTCAGCCTTAGAGAGACTTTTTAGCTAGTTTCAAAGTTGATTTGATTTCGTAATCGCATTTAATACATGTTTTGCAGTTCTATCGTGAGGTGATAGTGATAGTGATTTAATTGGTACCCTAGGTACAGCACTGTCGCCGTTCTACCAGAAGTCGCCTCTGCATGATTGATTGATTGATTGATTGATATGTTCCACCCTAGGGCTTTCCCGCTATATCTATCTGTCACCAGAGCTAGCAGGGCGGGGCGTTCCCCAGCCTAAGCTGAGGTATCAGACCCCACCCTCAGGGCCCGCCAGAGTCTGTTACCCTGGCCGCTGCTGCATGATTGTTCGTTGTTCGAGCCACGGCTCTGGATCCGTGTTGGCTTTCCGGCTTGAAAATCGATCTGAAACGGCATGCGATTTGGGCTTCTTCGCTCTTCTTGTTCATTTTATCAATCTTCTTCTGTAGGTCCCTCCTTCCCCACCTTAATGCTCCTTCGGTCGTCTCTAAATTATTAATCGTCTCCTCACATTCTTTTGTTAGTCTCTCGATCGCCCGCTGCCTTCCGGTAATTCTTGCATGTCTTGTAATCAGCCACTTATAGAGAGGCAGCGGCAGGCGTGCAGTGGTCGGCCCAATTCGGTCGGTCCCGAGCCGCGGCGTTGCTTATCGGGGCAGCGTGGCTGGAGGCATTACGGAGAGTATGCATGTATTGATCCATGTTGTGAAGTTGATTCGCGCAATACTTCGAGTGATTCGATAAAGCAACTCTCAATTGATGAGAGCAGAAGCTGGACAGAAGTCGTGCAGTATTATTCCTGTATAGAGAACCGTAAGATTGACTGGACTGTCCTTGACTGGACTCTCTAGTTCATTATATGGTAGCAGTTGGTTCTTTCCTCCTCCTCCTCCTCAGGGTCTGTTGGTCTCCATCAGAGTGTATATTTCCCTCTCTGATGCCAACTTCGGACGGAGGCCAACCTCGTGGGGCTGACGGTCGTTTCATCTCAAAAGACTCGTCTGATCAAAGCCCTAGCCCCTCTGACTTGGATATTCTTACCGCCAATGTCACCAAATTGGCGCAAATATTTCTTTCTCAGTCGGTTTCTGTTCCGTCTCCGACTCCCACCCCCACCACTGACACGGGGAAATTCGCCCCATGGAAGTGCGAGCTCCCCTACAAGGACACACACGGGGGTCAAGTCGCGATTGTCAAGGTGTTTGAAAACCACTGCAAATTGCAGCCTGCCAGTGTGCCGTCTAACATCCGTGCAGCAGCATTCCACCAGGGTTTGCAGAAATACTCTGAGTTCTACGATCTTGTCTCGGATCTCTCACCTCCCGAGTCCGATGATGTTGAACACTGCAAGAACCTTATCTTGCAGTCATCGGGGGAGACCGAACACAAGTGGATGTTCATAAACTTCCGCTCTCTCTTCACCCTGTCCACTTCCAACTCCTCCAACGTTGAGAAGTACATTGAGACGGTAAAGTCGGCCTGTCAAGTAATTTCCCGTCTCTCGTTGCAGGAAGAGGTTGTCCCTGTGTGGTCCGGGGTGGGGGACAAAACTGATCTCAGCACATGGAGGGTAGAGAACAAGCTCGTTCCCCTCTTTGACCCCCATACCCGTCGTCAGAGGCAGCTGGCCTCCCTGGTCCTCATCAACGAGATCTCTAACAGCACCGTGCGTGCGAATGTCGAGAGCAGCATCGCCCCCCATATACCTTTCGAAGGCAATGACGGTACAGTAGCAAAATTCCATCACTTTGCCCAGCCCTCTTGTTTCTCCCGTCTCCCTGCCACTCCGTCTGTTCCAGAGCAAACGCACGGCGTGAACATGACCGGTCGCTCCACTAACAGCCACCTTCGGTCCCGCGCGAGTGGGCCGTCTCGCAGGCGCCCTCACTGTGAGCACAGGAGCCACCGTCCCGAAGAGTGCTTGAAACAGCACTACTGCAGCGACTGTGATTACTGGGGACACAAAACTGGTGACTGTGAACTCGCCCGTGACCACTTTGCCCTCTTGAGGGCCTAGGCTACAGCGGGGGCGGGGGCGGGTCCGGGGGGAATGGGGGCGGGCAGGGAAAGAGGGGCAGACAGCCTACAGGGTCAGGAAGGGGGCGTGCTTGTCAGCAGGGAGGGGCCCTGACTGGCAAAACGAATGAGTTAAAGGCATTGGATGCAGATTCGGACGCCTCCCCTGCAGCCGCCGCTGCGGGGCATTTATCAAAGTCAGTTTTTTCTCTTCCAGTTTCTTCTGGTTTCTCTTTTGATGGTTTTGCGTGTTTGCTTAATCTAGGTGCAAGTGGTACTACGTGCACTCGTGGCTGGCTGAACAAGCATGCTAAAGAGTCAGGGTTGCAGTGGACTGAGACTGATTTGCTGAACCCTCTTTCAGTTGTGACTGCTTGTCGAACGAAAGTGAGGATGCGGCGCTGTGCCACTATTCCTTGCAAACTGAATGGGCGGCCCACTGTGTTGAAACCCTCCATCATGGAAACAGAAGCAGTCACCCTCCCACTCATCGGCAATCAGCGTCTCATCAAACTAGGCACGCGATTTGACTATCAGACTGGATCCCTGGAACTCCCCTCCACCGTTATCAATTTTCTCCGTACAGAAAATAACCTGTTTTTTCTGCCTCTAGAGATAGACAGGACTTCCCTGCCCAAGTCCCCACCCGTTTCGAATTCCCATTCCGTGTCTCCAGAGGCCGTTGCAGTGGGTCCTGCATTGCCTGTGTCCCCTTCGTTGTCTCCTTCTCCTGTTGTCCTTGCAAATGGGCACCTCCCCGCTCGTTTGAAGGCAGCCAAACAGAGGAAGCACCAACGAGGAAATCGCACCCAGTCTCATGTTGTGCAAGCCCATTTGGGAGAATCTGCTGTCTCTCCCTCCGTTTTTTCATCTTATGACAGTTTTCCAGCCTCCGCTCAGCAGCCCCAATCTTTTTCCTCACAGGACCCCCCTCCCATCTCAATGAAAGCCACTGTTGATGAACTCATCCGCGCATATCACGAATGGTTAGGACACGCCGGCATCGAGGCCACTTGGTGTTCCTTCCGTGCGTCTCTTTCTGACCTCCTTCCCGGTCGTAGCAGCATTTCCCGCCGTGCCGTTCAATGCGCCCTGCTCCCATGCATCCGAGGGGGTACGTGTGCGCATGTGAAGCCAAGGCATGGGGGGGGCGGCACCCGGGGGTCTTTGAAGGTCGATCACCCCGGTCAGTGAGTGTGTTGTGACCTGGTGATGGGGTTGAAAGGGGGGTACTCGTTGCACATCCAAGATTAGCATGATGATTGGCTCGCCCAAGAGGTAGTCGAAACAAAAGACTCCGCCACAATCCGTGCCGCCTATGATTGTTGGTCCCGCAGTCTGGAGGGTGACCTCACTCCTGAGGTGATGACCGATCACGGACACGAATTTCAAGGCGACTGGTATGAGTGGTTAGCTGAGTGGGAAGCCACAAACCCTTTAACCCCTGTGGGCAGCCACCACTCTCTCGGCAAAACAGAGCGTTCCCATCGTGAGTGGCTCACGATCTTGTGGGGCATTTTGAGATATCGTGGTCTTGATGATTCGCATTGGAAGGAGTTTGCTTCTCTTGCGACAGCCAAATACAATCGTCAGCCTCGAGGGTCCTCTCACAAGAGCCCTTTTGAGCGACGCTGGGGTGCTCAGCCACCCAGTCCTCCCATCGATACCCTGCGTGACCTTCTTCAGACCTCCCGTCCTCCCTCTGCTGAAACGTCTCCTTTTCCCATTGGCTCGTCTGTTTTGTATCATCACCCCGATCACCCTTATGCCAAACTTGCCCCCCTGTACACTCCTGCGACTGTGCTGCAGCGCATTAGCGAGCATGTGTTCCGCTTACGTCTCCCTTCAGGACGTCCCATCCTGTCACATCGCAGGTGCATCCGTCCTAATGATAGCCCTAACCCCGACCCCGTCTATGTCGTTCCGTTGCCGTTGGACTCCCCTCTTGAGCGTGCGGACACATCCGTTGGGTCTTCTCAGCAGCAGGAGCAGCAGCAGCAGCAGTCTTCTGACTCGCCATATTTGTCTGCCCCGCATGAGAATACAGGCCGCTGCTTCCTTGGTAGCGTCCGTGCTGTCGATCCTGAGGGTGAAGGACAGGTTGAGGTTCAGGCATGGGGGTCAAATGGCAAGCAACCTCTTGCTAGCCGACGTATGCAGCCTGCATAGTGCCCTCTCAGGGGCCGCCCCAAACTTTTGTACGGTGCGCAGAAACCTTCTGGGTGTGGGCCCGAGCTTTGTTTTCTGGTGCCAGAAGAGGTGGTGGAGAGAAACATTATCCTCTCTGCCGAGGGAACCCTCCCCTCCCACCTTTGTGACACTTACCGAAGTGTTCTTCTGGCCAGTCCAGAAACTGTGTTCCCCACCGATCGGTTGTCTTTCGACTCCCTTGCCTCCTCAGCAGCTGCGGCTGCCATCTTCCCTCCTCCCCCCCACCCGACTCCCGCTGCAGGTGCCTCTGTTGTGTACTTGTGGAACGAGGATGACGAGGTGGGGCCTGGTGCATTCCAAGCTGCGATAACTCACATTCCCCTCCCCCGCCGGGGGCTCACAGTAGAACAACTCGACGGGAAAGCCCAGTCCCGTGCCGTCGAGTTGCAGTCCCTTGCCGACAACGATGCGTACAAGCGAGTCCCGATCGCCGAAGTAGATGCCGAGCACCGCCGCTCTGCAGTGCCCACGCATTTTGTTAACACCGAGAAGCGTGTTGAGGAAGGTGCTTAGACTTACAAGTCTAGAGTCGTTGCTGACGGTACTCCTTTCTTCGACCGCCGGGAAGGAGTCACCGCGTCCTGCGCTACTGCTTCCCAGTCTGCTATACACATTACCCTTGCCATGGCATTTGCCCATTCCGATTTTGACCCCCGTGAAATCGTTGTGGCCGATGTGAAAACAGCATATCTCACGGCTCTCCGTTCCGATTCCCTTTACGTCCATCCCCCAAAAGATCACCCCGACCATGGGCAGTTCCTGTGGTTCCTCAACCGAGCGCTTTATGGACTCCGCGATTCTGGTAATCTGTGGGACCGCTCTCGCAACAAGACGCTCGCAGCAGCAGGGTGGGTGCCTTTCTCTGTTCGAGGAATATGGTGGAAATGGACGGGTAAGCCTGAGGCCCCCACTTCACGCCTCCTTGGGATTCTCCCCACTTTTGTTGACGACTTTACCATCCTGCCCATTGGTCGATCTGTAGTTCAGCTCGCGCGCGAGATCGCAGCCAAAGGAGGTTACCAGATGAAGATCACCAAACCCAAGAACGGAACCCTCCGCTGGGTAGGGGTAGATTTCAATGTGTCATGAGACTCCGTGCACATCCACCAAACCGAGTACCTCCTGTCTCTCCCCCTCCCTGAAGGTATGGGGGAGTCTGAGGATTCTTCCGCATCCGCTCCCTCTTCCGCTCCCATTCCTTTTCCCGATTTATTCCCCCTATTTCTGGCTGACTACCAAGTTACCAGGATGCACCTAGGCTTGACAGCCCAAGAAGGCAAAGCCTTTCGTGAACGGCTAGGGTGTCTTTCGTGGGTTGCACAAGATACTCGCCCTGACTTGTCCCAAGGGTGTAATCAACTGAGCCGTCATTCGTCCGCTCCCGCTCAAGCCAACGCTGCTTACCTCCTTTCCCTTCTCCGTTATGCCCGTCGCACCGCAACCTCCCGTATCCTCCGTATCTCGCGCTCTGATGTCCCTCCCACATCGTCTCCCCTCTCCACTAAGTCATGGAGCGATGCCGCGTTAGGGTCTGCAGGAAATGCGCATCCACAGTCTGGGTGGCTCTTCACTTTGAAGTCTGCCATCCTGCACTGGCGGGCCTTTTCTCAGAAGCGAGTCGCCAGGTCTTCCACCCGAGCAGAGCTCTATGCTGCTCAGGACCTCGTTGATTTCTTAGAGTGCCTCTTGCCTGTCCTGTGGTGCGTCTAGAAAGCGGGAGTCACAGCGGAAGTGGGGGTAGACTCAAATGACTTGCTGAAGCTGGTTTCTAGTGAGATGCCCCGTCCGACCGAGCGGGCCCTCCAATCTGTCATCGAGTCACTTCAGCTCGGCATCATCGAAAAATCGCCCTGCACACTCGTCCTGCACACCCTTTCCCTCCGTGATGCGTTAGATAAAGCTTCCATCCACCTTTTGTTCATCCCTTCTCATTCCAATGTGGCTGACCCTTTCACAAAGCCCATGTCAATTGAGCTTTTACTCCTTTATTTCACTTCCCTCTCCCCTCGTCCTGACAGTGTGACATCGTCCCCATCAGATTTTCCGATTGTCCTGTAAAAAAAAAAAAAAAAAGGAAGTCATGTAATCAGCCACTTATAGAGAGGCGGCAGCGGGCGTGCAGTGGTCGGCCCGACTCGGTCGGTCCCAAGCTGCGGCGTTGCTTATCGGGGCAGCGCGGCTGGAGGCATTACGGAGAGTATGCATGCATTGATCCATGTTGTGAAGTTGATTCGCGCAATACTTCGAGTGATTCGATAAAGCAACTCTCAATTGATGAGAGCAGAAGCCGGACAGAAGTCGTGCAGTATTATTCCTGTATAGAGAACCGTAAGATTGACTGGACTGTCCTTGACTGGACTCTCTAGTTCATTACATGTCTGGCCGCCAGAGCGTCTCCCTCTATATGTTTGTAGCATCCTGGATACTCCTCAAACACCCTCCGTCTGAATGATGCCTATCCCAAAAACTTATCTACTGCAGTATGACATTCATTCAACAGAAAGCAGAAAAGCATCGAATTGTCTCTTTTTCCTTCTTCTCTGTTAAACCCTTCTCTTTCTGTGGCAGCCTTTCTGGCTCTTTTTTCCATCTTGCTGTCACATTTCTCTTCTATCTTCCTGAACATCTCTGCTCTCTCTCTCTGTCAAAAACAGGACATTCTGTCACCAGATAGATTTCATCTTCCACCACCTCGATTCCCAACCACCCTCGACAGAACTGGCACGTCCTTTTCTGTAACGGCACCTTCTCTTCCCCCCTTACTAGAATTTTTCCCTGAGTTGCAGCCATAGCCATGTTTCCCACCCTGCATGCTGCTCTCCTCCTGTATTCTGATCGCGGTGCCACTCTTGTATAGCAAAAAAGGGCTCTCTCTATTCTCTCTCTGTCTATTTTCATTGTCGAGCCAACCTTTCTACCTGCTCTGTCTTTAAACAAAGAAAGGTGGAGACGGTTTCCATTTGAGACCTTTCTGTACACATCAACCATCATCACTCTTATCAGTTCTACCTTCTCCAGGGGGCCTGACTGCTCTTCTCTCTTATGTTTCTTTCTATTCTATATGCAAACGCCTCTTTCTTTTTCTCGTCTAGCTCATTTTTTGTTCTTTTCAGCAGCCATCTCTCTATTCCATCCACTCTCTTGTTGACTACCTGTGTTCTTCTCTATCAGAAAGAAGGAATGAGAAAGAAGGAATGAGTCCCTGTACGTGTGATTTACTTCTGAATCAATTCTTTAAGTGGCTGTGTGCGGCACTCTTCAGGGAATCGCTAACTAACAACTTTACGATAACACATTCACTCGACCAGTCAAAGACGGTCAAACGAATCTACCTTCTCTGAGTAGGTCGACCGCTCTGCTACCACATCAGGTAGCGCAGTAAGGCTTTACGTACGGGGCTCATAAGAAGTAAGTTCTGTCATGTAAGGTTCGTACTTTTCTCCTAGACAAAGCTCTGTTACCTCCAGACTGTCTGACCTACATGGCATGTGCAACGACTGACAGACGGATAGATGTATGGACTGACGCACGCTGTGTATGCATGCATGCATCATGCGAGACTCACAATGCGCGCGGCTCATTCCATCCTAACACACAGATCAATCTAGTGGCATTAAGACTCCAGAACATTACGATTAGAATAAAGAAACAATAGTAAAACAACACTTAAACAACACTTGTTGATTCATGGAACACATCAACAACACTTAAACAATAGATTTTTTAGTTTGACATCAGAAAACAAACAAAAAACAAAAAAACGAAAATAACCATTTTTTTTTTTTTTAATTGATTTGATTGATTGATTGATTGATTTACGCCTAGTATTGAACCTAGTATTGAATGTACATCTACAGATTGAAAAACTTCTTCATCACTAGTTTCATCATGACTTTATGTCTTCTGTCTTTCCTTTATGCTAGCTTATACGCTAGGGCATGCAGTGGTATACACTCAAAAAAAAAAAAGTGAAAAGGCTTTTAGTTTTTTTTTTTTTAGAACTTAGACAAACGTGTGAAACTTTTTCTGAAAGACAATTCGTGACCTAGTTTATAACAATCTAAAGTCCGTCTAGTATTCCTATGCAGTGGTACTATGAATAACCGTAATAACCCTAATGATATTTTACATTCAGTCTATCAAATTCAGTCACAACAGTAACAACCTGCGCTAGCCTCTGCACTATATAAAAAAAATAAAAGATCAGAAAAAGTTTTTTTTTATAGATTTTTTTTTTATTTATTATGACAGTCAACAGGCAAACAACTGTTGTTCAAGTGTTGCATGGGTGTTGCACGGGATGTTACATGAAAAGTATATGTTTTTTGGTTAATAAATAAAAAAAGAAAGAAAAAATCAGAAACTTTCTTTTTTTTTTCTTTTTCTATTTTTGGAGTGCAGAGCCTAGAACCCGCGGACTCAAGGAAGCAAAGACGCAGCCCGCGGGGACCAACTTCAACAAATTTGTTCACCTGCCAGATCTAGTCATAGGAATAGAAGAAAGGCCATACAGAGACAAGAAGACCCAATCTATTTTATGCTGACAGAGCAAATCAATTTCTCTACTAATTCATAGAAATTACTAATTCATAGTGTACCTATAATGAAATAGCTATAAAGCTGGTCCTATATAGGCGTGATCCCAATAGTTTTAAATTTTAAAATAAAGTGATGATACCCCCACTTTAACCGTAAACTTTAAAATTTTTCCTTTAAACACTTTAAAACTACCTTGCAAAGAACGCTAGAAAAATGATATTTTTCTTCAGTTCTAGTTTTAACTTTTCTTCTTTAAGTGTTTTAATGTTTTAAATTATTTATTTAAAGTGAAATCATCGTCACTTTAATGTAAATAAATATATTGGGGTCATGCCTAGAGCTGGTCATACCGTATTAAACTTATACGGCTAGAACTCAAGTCGTAGAGGAAAGATTGAACGTTAGGTATAACTAGCTAGATAAAAGTTTATGTCGAATCATTAAAAAAAAATCAAAAATTAATATTAATTAATTCAAAACTCATTTTATTTTATTTTTTTGAATGCATGCCCTAGCTTATACGACGTGTACGTACAGATTTCCAAACAGAGTTGGTACATTCATCAGCTTTAACCACCGTACATATGGGGCCGCACTTCACTTTAAGATACTGACTTTACACTTACTGAAAGGTCCACTTCAATTCAATTCAGCTAAGTTAGATTGAGTGACCAGATTTAAATGGTTTCAGTTGATCGAGACCTATTCACCCTAGTTGCCTAGTTGCAGTTCCATCACAGTGCCGATTGGGAGGCTCCGAACAAAAAGGAAAGAAGGCACTCCCCACCTGCTACTCAAAATGCCCCCTCCTCCCTCATACGTGCCCACCTCATGATCACACCCGTCCTCTTCCGGCAGGGGCGCAAATGTGGTCGCCAATTGATTGCTGTTATGCTCCTCAACTTCATCTGGTTCTCTTGCTATCCCTCTCGCGCGTGCTTCACGGATGATATCAAGAGAGGCAAGGGGGGGAATAGACGGCAGAGGAGACAAAGCCGTCCTGAAGGAGGATGAGCTTGAAGCGTCTCCATTTGCGGCTTTGGCGTCTGCCCCAACCCCCTTTCCGGGATGAGGGTGGGCCCTCGGTCTTCTCTGCTGCCTGCTGCTAGGTGGCTGTCGGAATACAAACCCCAGTCTGCGCAGTTTGTTCGTTGCCGCTGCTGGGGGTTCGACAGTGATAGGGTCAGCTGGGCGAGAGGGTGGCACGTTTTTCTCTTCCTGGCATCTCTCTGAATCTTTTTTGGTGGAATCACCGTTCCTGCCTCTCGAGCGATCGGCTCCCTTGAAGAGGGAAAGAGAGAGCGGGCGAATGCCCCCACTGGCACGTGCTGATGCCGAGTGAGTCGGCGAACTCTCTGCAGCAGTCTCCCCTCTCTGTCTCCTGAAAGAGCCAGTACTGGCTGCCTGGGGTCCCCCTCGGGTTGCCTGAGTGTCTCTGCTTTCCCTCCTGCCCCCCTCTTCTTTTGTTGTGTCTGGGGGTGCTTCCACCACCACGCGCTTCAGGGAGGGTAGGAGACCCCCCGACAGGAGTGCACGCAGCGACCCGCCCATCGACGCTGGATACAGTCGGAGGAACAAAGTCGACACCTGCACTCATCCAGAGAGACAAACACAGAGAAGAACGCAGCAGCAAGAATCACGCCAGCCAAAATGACGAGAGAGAAACAACAGATCGACACCTAAACCCATCGACAGAGAGAGACGGAAGAACCAGAAAAGCTGCAGCAGGGGAAGAGTGATACGGCAGAAACCAAGCAGATGAAACCCGGTCGAATGCACCAAACGGAAAAAAAGACGCTCTTTTTGTAGATGCCAATTAAGGGGGTGGAGACAGACATGCGGACAGACAGACAGACAGACTGAACCAGCAGAGTGACCGACTGGGTCGGGAGGGAATGCGACGGCCCCCTTGGGAAGGGACCGGCAACAAAACTTGAGGAGAGGGGGAGGATGAACACCCGAAACAGATTCCACAAGCGACTGGACACGAGGACTGGAAGTTTCCTATCTTGTCGATCTGCCTGCCTGCCTGACTGTCTGTCTGTCTGTCTGTCTGTCTGGTCTCACTCTGAGGTAAGCAGACACACACGGATGCATAAACAGAAGAATTGATTGATGTCTACTGCAGCGCAACAAATCCCTTTCCATGCAGGAATTTGAATGACTGCATAGTTGAAGGAAGGAATCAGGAAGAAAAGAACACAAAAGAAAGAAATCAAGAATCTCACCCCAAGCTCTTCCACCTCCCCGAATTTATGCGAGACCCGAGTAAGAGCCCAATTCAGACTCTCCAGAGACCTGTCACACTGAAGGACACCGTAAGCAGGTAAGCAGAGCGACCGCAAACCAGTGTCCTCAGGGACCTCAGCAAAAAAGAATTTCAGAGTCGCCAAATCGACCCCAAAACGTACATGTTTCAGAGATTTCATCAACCGGAACACGGAGGCTTTTCTGTTTGGAAGAAGCGGAGAGCTTTGAAGATTCAATGCCCGAAGCGCCGACTCCGAGAAACACACGGAGCAGGCAACGACGGACCCAGCTGTCCCTTCGGTCCATCGGGACGCCGCCGATTCGCCAATCCCGACACCTTCAAACCCCCCCCTCCTCCCTCCCTCGCCCCCTACCCCCCCCCGAGAAACCCTCATCGTCTCACCGGAGATCTCGAGAGTCTCCAACCGACAAAAGTTACAGTCTCGAAGTGTCAACCCCCTCACCCCCCTCACTCGGAAAACGCGCAAATTCGGGAGTTGGACCTCAAAAGTCCCCCCCCGGCTGCTTTGTGGCTCCCTTCTTTTCTTCAGATCACTCCCCTCTTCTCCTATCTCTTCCATTTCGTCGCGCGGCCCTCCCTCCCTGTCTCGGCAGTTCGTTTTTCCCCCTCCTTCAATGGGCGTACAGGGAAGCCCTTCGCTAGACAAACCCAAAAAGTTTTCGTTGGACAAACCCAAAAAGGACAAATCCCAGCTCGAAGAAAGGGGGGTCCACCCCGTCTCCTGACGCTCTCCCCCCCTTCCATCCCCCCCCGTCCCCCTAGCTCGGCCCTGCTCCTCTTCTTTCTCTTCCCAACACACACCTCTTGTTGAGTCTTCAAAAGTGACAAAAAAGACAGTGAACTCAGAGACGGACACGCCATTCCTCGCGAGGACCTCGTGCAGCAGGGAGGAGAGACCGTTGGAGGGGGTCCATGCAGGGGCCGTGACGGCAGTCAACTCGGCAGCCTGAGTCGTATCGCTAGTCAGGCGCGGCGTTTCGGAGAGCTTTCTCTCAAAATCGGGGGGGAATTGGGGCGACGACGCGGCACAGTCGCAGCGGGAGGAAGAGGACGAAGAGGATGAATCGGTATCCGGGAGGCTGGTGAATTTGTGGAAATGAAGGAGGCGGGAGGGGAGGATCAATTGGAGACGGGAGACGGCAGACAGAGAAGACAGACAGAGGCGGATAAGGGAGAACTTCCCGCAGACAAAACCTGAGTGGAAGTCCTGCAAGTCATCTTCTTGAAACTCCAAAATCAACGACGGCACAAAAGCCAGGTTTCTTGAGAAACAGGCACCCATTCTTCTAGCTTGGGTTTGGGCTTTCTCATGATCAGACTCCAGGGTTCTTCTGTCGGACCTCCGCAGAGTCCATTTTGCCCTTGCATAGTCAACCAGTCTCGTGGCATTCAGAAAAGAGTCTCCAAAGAAAGACCATATCTGCTCTGCATATGAGGCAAGAGCCTGATGAGAGAAGTCCGAAACAGAGCCTAGGGACATGAAGGAAGATGGACCGACAAAAACTGCGACATGGGCAAACAAGTCTTCTGAAAGAGAACCAAACTCAGCGACGTTTTTCGTTTCTCCGCCATGTTGCTCGTCTCCACAGCTCTTCTCTGTTTCGACTAGTACAGCCATTTCAGCAGAATGTGGGGCAAAGCGGAGGAAAACGTTCTATTTCATCCCGAATTCTGCTCACAGGCGGAGACAAGTACGACGAAGAGAGACGGAGACGGACTTTGTCTGGGACGGAAACAAGTTATCACGTATGTGCTCTGTTCCTCCTGAGGTTGCTGAACGATTTAAGCACACGAAAGACTAGCCAGATCGGAGAGAATGTGAGTCAATGTGACCATCGGCGGGCATTCGGCCGCCAGGCAATATATATATATATATATAGGCAATTAATGCCATAATAATCCATAATATGCCAAACGTCCCCACCTCATCCGTACCTCATCCACATGCACCGGGCCACCGGCCTGCGCGCGTACGCGCGTGCATGACAAACTTTTCTTGGCCAGCTCAATCTATATAGCCCGCGCGCGCGCAAAAAACGCGCGAAAAGGCGCGCGATAAATCTTGATTTTTGCATGAGTTAATTAATGTGTACGTCTCATATAGTGCTTATATATTATATATGTGATTTATACAATTTAAATTTACATTCGAGCATTCATCGACATGGAGATTCTTCGGCTCTAGTCTTCACCGAGAACGACTTCAATTCAAGTCCTTGAAGCCTCTTCAGCAAATAATGGATTCTTGATGCTCCACTGATCCTTCTTAACTAGTTGTGGAAGGAGAAGGGATAATAAGTGAGGCGAAAGGAAGATATATACGTTCGCGAAGTCCAAAGCGGGTAAACAACAGCACGACAAGGAATTCGGTCTCAAACAAAACGAGGCAGGCGACTGAAGCAAAAGAAGCTAGCCTCTCGCTTGTGATGTCTTCACAAAGTCTTGAAAAAGGCAGAGAAATCCCCCGGATGCTCGAGCTCTTTCAGAGAGAATTCAGAAAGGTCAATTGACAGGTCTCGCTCTTTGCATCTCCGATCAAACACGCACGGTGGGTGCAAACTTCTCGAAAAGGAGAATCCATACACTTAAGACCACACAGAAAAAGGAAAGATGGCATCAACGACTTTCAAGCTTCCGGGCGAAGTTGAAAGCGAGGGGCCTGGCCGAGGGGACACAGGGATCAGGGATTCGGGGGCTTACAGGGAACTGACAGTCAAACCAGGAAAACTAAACGATGACGAAGATCCGACCCACCCCAAGGGACTGCCCTCCAAGTCTGCCTTCCACTCAGTTAACCTGCGAAAGGACGAACCCGCAGTCCCAATTGGAGGGTATATTTTCTATTTAAAGAAAGCACGACGGGAGAAATATTGCATCTATCTAACCCTCTACCTAATTTTTCTCTGTTCCTTCCTCGCCATTGTGTACCTCGCCAGACCGATTGAACAATCCTTTGAAGTCCAGAGAGCAATCCTCGACAGCAGCTCAAATGCAGAGTTCCCAAAAGAAACCTGGCCCCAAAGTTTCAATGACATCATCACAGAAGACGACTGGTGGTACTGGCTCCTCTCAGTACAGACCCCCTTCCTTCTCAGCGTGGTGCCCCAAAATCAATTCGACCGACTCACTCTTCCCTACACATACCTGATGATGCCTGTCAGGTTGAGACAGGTGCGCACAAAGACGAACACCTGCATCACCCCCGAGAACAATCAGGTTCTCTCCCGGCCCTGCTGGGCTGAGTTCTCAAGATCTGATGCCAACACAACAGAGTTCGGCACTCAGTATGGCAATCAGTGGACGAGTGGTCTCAGTAATATCAGGGCAAGGGACGGGTACGGTCCCAACTATGGCGACGCCGCATTTGTTGTCGATGTCAATTTCATAGGAAGCGACATGGACACAGTGCCCGTTGCAAATTCCTCCGATGGCACGGGGAATTACTCGGATGTACAGTGGAACCGTCAGGGCTTCACAGACACTTTCACCGTCCCGTGGCAAATCGCCGCGATGTTCAACGACACGTGGATCGACCGCAGCACTGCCGCGGCCACAATTGAGGCAGGATTTTACAACCCCAACGAAGACCTGGCTGTGTACATAGAGTGGACTGTGTCGATGTCGGTGGGGGGGAGGTTTCAGCCGAATGTGAACGTGTATGTCGCCCGTCTGTTTCCGTATTCCAAATTTCGAGACCTGTTACGATTGGGACTCGAGGGACTCTTTGCCTGCTTCCTCATCGCGTTCATATGCATCGAGATCGTGGAGGCTAGACAACTCGGGAAGTGAGTGAATCTGCATGCCTTTTCTCGTGCTTTCGTCGAGGGCCACCCTGTCTTTGAAAGTTAGGGGAAATTCTCAGAGGAGGTATTTGCACAGCCGTATTTGGTCTCTCTTTTTATCTTTCCGCCTGAGCTCGGGAGGTTCATTGTTTCTCTTCTTCTCTTTTTGAAAGGTGCTAGCAGAATTCGGTATTGGACACGTGCGTTCGAAAGCCTGTTGCGTGTACTGGGTCCGAAAGAGAGTGAGAGTATGCAGTTGTGCGAAAGGGCAGACCCACACTCGCCATCATCGAGGCACTCATCGTTTCTTTGTAGTGTCGCAATACGATCACTCCCTGATGAACAAAAATTACACGAAGGAAATCGATTCAATGGAAGCTGCAGAGCTTTGCCGATTGATGAATTTGATTTGACGCTTGTGTGCATGCTGACTGGCTTGTGTGCAGGTACTACTGGCGGAACTTTTGGAATTACGTAGAGATTCTCTCCCTTCTTGGGTTCATGGCAATGTTGGGCATCTGGGGGTGGTATCAGGTCCAGGTCGGTAGGGTGAAGCGGAGGGTTCGTGCATTGGCTGATATATGAACATCCATAAGCCAATCGATGTAGTTATCCCAAGCTCGATCGAGATAGTGATTGTTTTGTCTTCAAGGGCTTTTGCGATTCTCTTTGCTTCATGGTTCTCTCTTTTTTCGTCAGAGGGACAAACGAAGAAGAGAAATTACTTCTTCTGCAGTTCCATCTCCTTCCAACTCTCTCTCTGTCTCTTACTCTCTCTTTGTGCGAAAACACAATACCTTTCGCAAGAAATGTTCTGTATCCTACCTCTGTATGAAACAAACAGAAACCAATTGCATGATTTATTACTTCCTTCCTTCCTTCCTTCCTTGTTTCCTTTCATGAATATGCTCGATAATGCACAAACAAATACCCGCAGGATCGGGATCGTTTCTCCCGTGTGAGGGACGACTTCGTTGACCTCTACGATGTCGCTTGGTGGTTCAACCTGGCTTCGCAAGTCGCGGCTTTCAACGCCATCTTCGCTTTCCTGAAGGTCTGTCTGTCAGTCTCGGGGAGGATCGAGAAGTTTGCACTGTATCGGTGCAGGCGTTGATTGATCTATCTCTTCTTCCCTCTTCTTGCTCCTTCTGTCATGATGGCAGGTGTTCAAGTAACTCCAAATGTTCCCGCATTCATTTTCTTTCATACAGAATTCTTTTTCATACATAAAAGAATCATAAAAGAATTCTGCATGAAAGCATGCTGCATGCAGGTGTTCAAGTACCTCCAGATGTTTCCGGCCTTGAACGCCATCTGGGACGTTCTGGTGTTCAGCATGACGGACACCTTTCCGTTCATCATCGTCTTTACCCTCATCATTATGGGCTTCACCTTTGCTGTCCACTGGATATATGGGTTCTTTCTCACGGAGTTCCATTCTTGGGTCTCCTCTTTCAGCACTCTCCTCCAAACTCTTGCAGGAGGGCTCCCATACGGTCAGTGAGTGAGTGAGTGAGTGCATGAGTGAGTGAGTGCATGAGTGAGAAAGTCAGTCGGTCTCTTTGAGTTGATGCAGCTTTGAAAATCAATCGAAGGAAGCGGTAGAAAGTCCAAACGAAACAGAAGTCCAGAAAGGAAGCAGACGGTCGAAAGACGGTCATGGGGAAGGTTGTCGCTCGTCAAAGTGTTCATGCATGGTTGTCGCATTGCATTCAACCAGCAAGCTCCAGGGCACCACCAGCCATCGTGTGCGAATACGCTCGAGCAGAGCAGACAGAGCGGACCGGGTCGTCGATGTGAAGACTACGAGTTCAACACTGTATGACTGACTGCGAAAATAGACCCCATCGAAAGGCGGACTTCTATGCGTACACATCGGTGTATATGCATATTGTGTTCTGTTCTCGCTCTCCTTGTTGCCTGCGCGCAGACTTGATGAAATTCTTCTCGCCCATCGCGACTCCGGTGTTTTACGGGACTTTCATCCTGGTGGTCATCTTTGTGCTCATCAACATGTTCGTTGCCATTCTTACAGACGCACACGCAGAGGTGCAAGGAAGAATTCGAGCAGAGAGCGCAATCATTGAGGCCACACTCGGAAAGACAACTACGCAGCCCTACTTGGTCGGAGTGTGGAAGTGGCTCAAGTCACGACTGTCCCGATATTTCCGTAAGAAGCCCAAAAAGGGAAAGGGGGGTGGAGCAGTCGTCTCTGCAAAAGGGGGCGTTGGGGGAGGGGATAAGCAGGGGAAGACGAAACCAAAGATGAAGAAGTTTGAAGAGGAGCTCAAAATCGAGAGTGCCACCCACGTCGACGATGAACGATCCTCCGATCGTCCGTCTGCGGCTGCTGCTGCTGCTGCGGGTGGCGACCGTCCCGCCTTCTCCACCGCCCCTACGGTCAGGTTCAAAGACGAAGGTGAGGAGAGGCAGATTCCTTCTCGGAAGGCGACAGAGATGGAGGACCGACAGTCTGCCCTCTCTACCGGGTCGAAAAGCACTTTCCTGAGGGGGTCGACAGAAGGGGACCTAGAGGCAGGTACCCCCATCACCGTGTACGACGCCAGCAGAAGGAATGAGCGTCTGAATGCTCTTGCTCGTCTGATGGACCAGGGGAAGGGGGAGATCATCATTAAAGAGGCGATGAACGAGGGCAGATCGTTCATCACAGTAGAAGAGGTGGGGTGCTCACGTGTGTGTTGTGTGTGTTTGCATGCATGCATGCATGTCTGTCAAATCTCGTCCGCTGAAGCAGCCTCACATTGCATCCGCATCTGTCTTTTGAAGCAATCCCTTCCGTTGAGAGAAAGAGAGAGAGAGAGAGCGTGTGCTCAATCGTTCTTTTTCTTCGCAACACAACGACAGAAGCTGTAGAGAGAACCTGTTTTTTTTTTTGTCTTTTCTTCTTTCTGCTGTCAAGTTGTCTTATCTGTTTCTTTCTGTCCACGCGGAAAATGAAAAGGAAAAGAATATGTATACACACATATATATATATATATATATATATATGTGTGTGTGTGTGTGTGTGTGTGTGTGTGCCCCTCTGCGCCTGCAGATCCATGAGACTTTCAAAGGTGACGCGGACTCTGCCTCTGAGTTCTGCAAGCGCTTTCACCGTCTCCGTGAGATCCTCTCAGCCTATGAGGAGGCAGAGGAGGGCGTGCAGCAATCTTCCCTCGCCTCCGTCAGAAATCGCATCAGCAGTCTGTCAGACAAAGTCAGAATCCTCTCCACCGCCCTAGATGATGTCCTCAATTTGCCCGCCTTCTCCCAGACTTTCCCGACCGTTTCACGTGAAGCCTCCCCCGCAGGTATTTCTCCCTCTCCCACCAGTCCCCACAACATCACAGTTCCCATTGAAGAAACGGTCGGATCTCGCCGCGCCTCCACAGTACGGGAGCGTCTGAACGCCTCTCTGAAAAACCAAATCATGCAAGAGGCCTTCAGAGCAGCAAACGCATCTAACCGAGCTGCCAGACAGGGCACGGAGGTACACCTAGGATCCTTTTCTCGTCTCACTTCAGCCAACAACCTCCAAGAAGAGGAGATAGGAGTCGACCTGACCGGAGGTCTCCCAGGCTCACCCTCATTCGCGCAAGACCTTGCTAATCAGCCGAGTACTGTCGGTGCAAGTCGACAGGCTACCTGGAACCCCCACCTCGCACCTGGAGAACAGGAGAGAAGTTCTAACCTTTCCTTCCTCATGAACAGCCCAGACCCCTCAGCAGTTGTCATACGCCCCCCTCCAGAGGACCGCACGCCCCCCGGCCCCAATTTCACAATCCGCGAAGACCCACAGGAAACACAGCCCCCCCCGACAGGAGGAAGGGGGACAGGTCTGGTTTTTCGACGGCGATTCGGAGGGTCATATGAGGCGGGCAATTGCCTCTCCCCCCTCCGAGACCCGCCCCGTCCTCCAGTCGATCACGATCGGACCGTTTCGAGAGAGAGTCTCTCTCTTTTATCTTCCCGGAGAACGTCGGAAAGAGAGGAGGGACCGACTAGGAGGGTGCTTCCCACCAACAGTGATAGGAAAGCCCAGGGTGAGGCAACCGCTTCACGTTCGAGTCATTACTCTGAAGACCGTGTAGGTCTGATGGGAAGTCAGAGAACCTTAGGAATGAGAGGTACTTCTCCGTCTCCCTCAGGTTTGCTTCTGCAACCTCCGTCTGCATCTGTCAGAGTACCCCGGTCGGCAAACGGGGGGAGAGGCAGGGGCAGAGACAGTGACGAAGTGGTTGAACCCTCAACGCGCATGGGGCGGACGCGTGCGCATTCATTCCTACCGGGGCCAGCCCCGCTATCGCCGTCCCATCGTCCAGATGAGAGTGATGATTCTGCTGGAGGATTTCCGTGATTCGGAGGTTGGGAGAGAGTGAAATGCTGGTCGGAGTTTTTGAGAGCTGCGGCTGCCGCGCACTCTTTGTTCCTTTTCAGTTTGATGAATAAAAGCTTTTCGCAAAGAATCAATCAAAGCTTCCGTAGACAGATTCTGACAAAAGTTTAGACCCTGCAGGTAGGGATACCAATTTGCTCTCCTGTTCTATGCAGTAGAATTGTTTGTTGCTTTTCATCTTCTCGCCATGCAACTTTGAATCAAAGCCTTTGATTTTAATGAAACGCTGCAATTAGTGGATGCTAATTCCAGCGTGTGACTAAGCGTGAAAATGACAATTGGATGAACGCACACAACCCAATTAAGTAAACAATAAACACGAAAAGTGATTGTCAAAACGACTTTGATAGTCATGGTCTGAGTCACCTATAGTCACCAAATAAAATTTTATTTGTTTGAAAACACATGGGGTACGCACGCTCTATTAGCTTAGCTAGTATTTAATAGTCTTGGGCCCAAAGGTGTTTAGTCACTTATGATTAGAATATATTTAATTATCCCATGAAGTGATTGAATGTGATTGAATAAAGTGATTAATTAGCCAAAGTCCGATTCTTACTAGTCTTTAATACTTTTGGTCATTCTAATAGTGTGTAATTTTTTTTTTATGTTATAAAAACAAATGTTTTGGGAGTAGTCTAGAGGCTTGTGCACATCCAGTGCACTGCATGCATGGCCCAGCCCATGCAGCCCGGGCCAGCCATGCATGCGCCAGCGCGGCCCACCGCTCCTACTAGCGGCCGCGGCCGTCGGTGCAGTTGGGCCCCCAATGTCCCTCCATATAAATACTGTATTATTTGATGTAGTAGCATTATATGTATTAAAGATGCTAGAAATTGGATCAACAAAACTTGGTTCACTATACAGCTGAAGCAGTTAAACTTAGAATCGATATTTTGCTCTAGCTTTTGCTTTTGAGTATACTAGGTTCTGCACTCCATAAATAATTTAATTAAAAAAAAGAAGTTTCCAATCTTTTTTTTTATTATTTATTAACTGAAAAGTATATGGTTTTCAAAGCAACCCCCCGGGCAACACTCTTGCAATACTTAAACAACAGTTGCCAGTGTTTGTCTATTGGATGCCATGACTTAAAAAAAAAATCTATAAAAAAAAACTTGTTTTCTTCTTTTATTTTTTCTTAATGCAGTGCGGAGCCTAGTGAGTATGATGCACATATATAAAACCAATTATCAATTTTTAGATATCTATCAAAACTTGAAGCTAGACTTGAAGTTTTAGTGATCGTAATAATAATAGTTTTCAGAGATCCATAATTTTATATATTAATTTCAAGTTATAGACTCATCCTAGGATTCATCGATTGATCTAAATTGGTTATACTCTAGGTTATACTACCCTAGGCGACAAAATTATTGAATAAAATTTTGGAGTTTGGCAAAATTTCATTTTTGGGGACAGTATTGGATCAAGCTTTCGCTTTTGACAGTTTGGGGGCTAGTGTACTTACTACTATGATTTTAGCATTATATTGGGTCATCTTTGCCTATATAATCACTAGCAGTGCGCTGGTCATGACTGAGGGGTAGGAAGTACTTAGCAAATGCTGAAGAAGGCATTCGGATGGAGGAGCGTCAAGTATGAGGTCGCATGAGAGAGAGAACTAGCAGCGAGAGCAGTAACCAGGATAGAAGGAAGAGATGAAAGACGTATAGGCCAGACGCTAGGAACAAACTTTAAGTCAATGCCCCCCCCTATATAATCACTATTGAAGCTACGGTGGGTCATTTAGTACCCCTAGGGTCGTTCGCGATATGCAAAAAACACATTTTTAAAAAATTAGTGAGAAATAGATATAGAGTCTTATCAATAGACCAACAAAAAAAAACATCTTTAGATACAGTTTCACTGAAAGTATTTCTTCTACTTTTCAGCTAGTTTTCTGAATCGATTTCTTTGATATGAAGTTTATTCAATAATTTTGTCGTCTAGGGTAGTATATTATTAATAATAATGTTAGGGGCAATAGTGGTAGTAATAGCAGTAGTAGTAGTAGTATGAATTTGAGTTTCTGAGTCACTAGTACATATATTTCGTATAATTTATCATATGAAATTAGCATGAACATAGTAACGTACGTCGTATATGCTGATAGTTTCATATTAACAATAATTTGGAAGTATATCAAAGCTGTTAAAATCTTAAATAGACTGGTCAACAGTCGAAAAGGTGTCAACAACCTATCGACCGCTTTGAGCAGGCGTCAGACCTGTCGCGATTTCGGACTCTGCGAAGCTCTCCACCATCTCAGCAGGCACCGGGGGAAGACGTCCCGGTTCATAAGGACGAGAACCAGCGGATTGCTGCATCCCCATCCCTGAAGACGAAGACGGTGCCGGGGGCAGCCGTGAGAACTGCCTCCGGTGGAGCTCAGACTCCCCCATGTCGGAGGACTCCTGGAGCGGCGCCTCACAGGCAGAACCCAATGGTCCTAAGCTGACGGCACCCGATTGATCCCATTGGAAGGCGACAACGGATAGAGGGGCTCTTTGACCGGAGCCTGTAAGACTCTTCCTCTCCTTCTCCCTCCCTTCCCCTTGTGTCACAGCCGAGTCTTGAAATTCGACGCTGGAGGAGGAGTCCGGTATCGGCATCGAGTCGCTCTGATCATCTCTCGACCTCAGGGGCGGTTCTGAGAATGAACGCATCCTGCTGCATAATCGATTCGGAATTCTCTGCCCCATCAAATGCTTTCCTCTCTGTGTCCCCTCAGCCTGACTTTCTCTTTCACGTTCTCGCCCCCGATGACAACCACTCGCAGTCCGACCAAGAAACCACTCTGCCGGAGTGCTGTGGCCCTTCTGCCCAAATGCAGCCACACTCTCTCCCTCTGCCCTCTCCGAGTCGGGCGCCTCTCCCTCCTCTTCTCCCATGTCTGCCGCGTCTTCTCCCTCCCCTTCCGCTGCTGGGCGGCTTGCCAAATCTGAAAGAGAGGACCCGAATCGATCGGGAGAGAGTGCGAGGACCTGCTGCGGCTGCCGCTGCTGTGGGTGTGACACAACGGACAGCCCGGCGCTCTGGCTCCTGTAGGGAACTGACTTGAGTGGCCGCTCTTCGTCCCTCGCCCCTGCCGTCTGCCAGAGCATCCCTGCGCCCCTGTTCATGCTCTCCAAATCCATGCACGAGGACGCAGCCCCTCCCCAGACACACCGAGAGAGGAAAACGGGGTAGAGCTGCAAGAACAAGAGGTGGCCGGATGGAACAAAGGGAAAGAAACAGGAAGGCAGACAAACAGACAGAAGAGTAGTGCGTTCATTCACGCGCACGTGTGTATTCGAAACGGAAAGAGGCTGACAGAAAAAGTCCGTCGCTTGTTCCCAATGTTCTTTATACAGCGCTCAAAATTTCGTCGCAACATTAATTAAAACAAGGAGGAGACAAATAATACGTGCCTTCACTACAGAAGACGCGACTTGCACGTTGTCCGAGAAAAATCAGCCAGTCGTTTGACTCTGTCAAGCTGTTGCTCCTGGACCATATAATCAACGAAACCAACCCTGATGGATGTCACGACTTTTCTGATCCCCCACGTGAAAAACTCTCTCTCCCTCTGCATCGCTCGCTCACTCACTCACTCACTCACTCACTCACTCATGCACTCACTCACTCACTCACTCACTGCCCGCCTGCAGATCGACCCACCCAGAGGATCACTTTCGGGTCCACTGCCTTGATTGAGAAGACGGCCTCGACCAATCTCTGGAGCTTCACGCCTTTGTGTTTGGCCTTCTTGACAGCAGAGTGAGTGAAAAAAGCCTCTCCGATCGCAGCAAGCTGGTCCAGGTCGTCGGTGTGAGACATCTGCATGCACGCACAGACGGAATCAAGAGGAAGACAGCTAGATAGTTGAACAAAGGGAGAGAGACATCTGCATGCACGCACAGACGGAATCAAGAGGAAGATAGCTAGATAGTTGAACAAAGGGAGAGAGACATCTGCATGCACGCACAGACGGAATCAAGAGGAAGATAGCTAGATAGTTGAACAAAAAGAGAGAGAAAAAAGAGAAAGAGGAGATGGTCTATTGCAGCATCGCTTTGGTTTGTGAAAAAGAATATCAGTCAAATGACAAGGTGTAGGGATTATCGGAAGCCCCTGCTCAGCTTACAGAATCACTGTGCGGGATCCAAAAAAAGAAACGTAGGCGTCAAAGGTCATTTTTGTCGCTCTCACACATGTCACAGTGTGCCGATTTCTCCCTTCCGTGTTTGCTTGCACCTTTTCATTTCGGTCAAAAGCCTTTTGCCACCTCGTGGTGCACAGCTGTGATTCGACCATCTTTTTGCGTGCCTGCCTACCTGCTTGACTACCTGCTTGACTGAGTGACTGACTGACTGACAGACTGACTGACAGACTGACTGACTGACTGACTGACCAGAAGACTCCGGCAAGCTCGTGACCGTGGATCTGCATCCATCCCGTCCGTCGACGGTCTTCTTCCGCTTGCGTCGGGTTGTGTTTGTCTCTGCATCTCCCTCAGACCCTCTTCCTCCAACCACACCAACGCATCCTCAAGGGCAAGAAGGCTCGTCAAGTCAACACCCACCTGCAGGAAGAACACGGCAAAAGAGAGAGAAGAGTAAATCAGTGAGATCTTGTCACTCTGTTGCACGTTTTTCTTTTGTCTGAACGACTTCCGGGGATCCTCAAATTTGTTCCCCTTCAGTTGTGATAGAAAGAAAGTTTGCAGAAGGAAAGTCAACCTTCTCTTCGGGATGCATCATCTTCCTCCCCCCCTCTCTCTCTGCCACACTTTCTTTCACTTTGTAAAACAGAAGAATCAGATGATCTCCGCGAAGAAGGTACAGGCTTCGATCATAGATTGAAACGCGCACAGTAAAACGTTCGAAGATCATCTGCACTGATTGTAGCGTTCGGTTCTGGGAAGAGTTTGTACAGAAGCTGCTGGTTCGCTACTCACAGGCTGACTGACTGACTGACTGAGTTACCACATGACAGATCATCAACAGACTGGCTCACGAACGAATCGACTGACCTCCTTCCAGATCGATCCAGAGGCCCCCCAAGCTGCTTGCTGAGCATGGTCGCTCCCGAGGAAGCTCTGGTCGCCCTCGATGACTGAGTGCATCTCTAAGCCGCTACCTGAATTTCTTGAGACCGAAATCTCGGGAAGTGACAGACTCGAGTGCGTGCGCCTCTGCTGATCCCGGGGCGTCTGGCTACTTCTTGAACCGTCTCCGCCAAGCCGCCTGGTCTGCCTAGATTGTTCTCTGCTTCTCTCCACAGGCTCCACTACAACATCATCATCCTCTGCCGCGAGGTCAATAGGGTCCCCAGGTTCTGCCGCGTGCATCTCCTCGGCCTGTAGTGCAAACGAGTGCATGGGGGATCTTTCCCTTACCCCCAGTGGAGGTGACGCAGCTGCTGCTTCTTTCATTATCTCCTCACTTGCCTCCTCCGTCCCCCGTGCCCCTCCGCCTCGGGTGTGTCCTCCTGGGTTGGCCTCGTCGACGTCGAATTCAAAGACTGCGTGGTCTCTCAAAGTCTTTAGATGTCGCAGAGACTGGTCACGCTCAGTCTCGCTCTGTCCACTTGTCACATCCCCTTCCTCCGCGATGGAATATGGTGACCCTCCCCCTGCTGCCCCTCTTTGCCCTTCCCCTTCAATCAAAACGTTGCCATCGAAACATTCCTCTACGGGAAGACTGAGAGGAACCGCGGGAGTGGAGTCCGGACCTCCTCCTCCGCCTCCTTCTTCTTCAGCTTCTTCTCTTGGCAGCCTCTCTTCTTTCCCTTCCCCCCCTACCTCAGAACACATCTCTAGAGGCATCGCGGAGGCGTGTGAGGTCGCTGGAGGAGCCTGTGACTCAACAGGAGGGGGTGGGTCTTCTACATCCACGTATGAATTGTCGAGGGACCTAGTGGGGGGGGACAAGAAGGAAACCTGCCGACCCGATGCCGCCATGCCACGACGACTGGACAGACCACCCCTTCCGGGTGCGGCCGGTCTTCCGCCTCTCTGTGAGGCAAACCGGCTGCGTCGTGCGTCAGTTCGAATTGACTCTGCCCTGCTTTGAGACCGGCTAAGCACAGGTCTCCGCGCAGAGAGGGGGGCAGGGACAGAATTCCACGCCGGGGGCGGGGGGAATCCGGCCCCTCCTGGGTCGACCGAGGACCCAGACGAGATCGTCACTGCGTCTGTTGGGATACCCGGTGGCACCTCTCCTCTGTTCTCCCTCTCTCCGTTCAGATTCGTGGCAGAAGACATACGTCGAGATCTCATACTCTGCAAAAGGTTGCTGGCTGCTCGAAGCAAACCAGGTCGGCCATTCACAAGGACGGGAAGAGGAGCGGGAGGAATCGATGAGTCCTCGGAATCGCCGAAAGTCAACCCTCCGTTTGCAGTCTCATCGAGGAGCTCACCTACCGATCCCCCCCGTGCCTCTTCGAGTCTCCCCGCACTGGCATAGGGCGCAGACACCGGCCGCCCTGTCACTACGTATGCCGCCCCTGCCTGTGCGCGTTCATAGGGAGCTCTGTCTCCCCCCATACCTCTTGGAGAGGCAGCGGGTCCCCCGAAAACAAATCGGAGCTTCTCTTCGTCGAATCCCGTCACTGGGGGACGCCACCGAGGTTCCGCTGGTTGTCGGGGTGTTCGCAGTCGTTCGGAAATGTTCGTGAAAGAAGAACGAAGCTGCGACGTTGCCAATGAATGACGCCGAGGCCGAGGGGTGTTGCCCTGTCGTGGCCTGAGCCTTGTGGTAAGGGGCCAGTCCCAAAATGAGGTTCTCAACGGACCTCTAGTGTCTGCCCTCTGCAACCCCCTCGAAGCGTCAGGCACTGCGAGTTGAATATTCCGCCTCGCAGGACTGAACTCTTGCCCTCCTGGTGAGCGTCCCTTGGCGGTGGACCGTCGGCGTTGCCGATCTCTAGACGGCTCCAAGAGGTCGAAGGCAAAACTTTTGAACTCAACATAGTGGTCCTGCACACAGGTAGAAAATTAAGGGCAGAAGAGAGGAATTAAGCAAAAATCCTTATTTTTTGAAGGATGAAAGCGGCTTGAAAGAAAGTCAAGCCCTCGACGATCCAATTTCCGACAAAGATGGAGAAGACGAGGCAGAGAAAGAGAGGAGGCGTTGGCAGGTCAGTGGGAGACTCCTGCGACGAACAAGAGCCCGACAAAACGGACAAAAGAAGAAAACGTGTTGGGCACGTCAAAATGAGCATCACAGAGGGAGGATGAAAAATCTTTCTCTGAAGAAGTAGGGCCCCTTATTCAAACTGTCTTTTGTTTTGTTCCTTATTCATCGACTCACATCCTCTTGTGCCCGGCTCGCCATTTCGGGGTCCTTCCGGAGCGTTTTTCGAATGATCATCCCGAGTCTGATAAGGAACTCCGCAGCACGGGGAGGGTGGGACACGCACACTTCCCGTGTACTCCAGAAGAGTCTCTTTCTGCATCGGATGGTCTTTGCCTCGGGCCCTTGCCCATCTGTGAAACCCTTTACGAAGAAGAACCGTGCAGCTTGCCAGAGATGCAAAACGTTCTGGATTTCTCTGCTAATAATGTTCCGAGCGATGGAGACCTCCAGATTCAGTCTCTGCTGCGTCCCTCGCCTCTGCTGCACCTGCCTGTGACTGTCGACCTTCAAGAGGAACCACCCCTCGCGGTCTCCGTCCAAAGACTGGAGACGCACCACGTCCGTCATTGTCCGCTGCGTGTAGCAGCGGAAGCAGTAGAGGAGGCACGTGTCAATTCGGGACCTGCAGGCAAGAAGGAAGAAAGAAAGGAAGAAAAGAAGAAGGAAAGAAAGAAAGAAAGGGGGAAGGAAGGAAGGAAGGAAGGAAGAAAGGAAGAAAGAAAATGTGATGAACGACAAGCCGACGGGTTGCCTTGTGAGAGGGAAAGGAAATGAAGGAAGAGAGAAAAAGGGCGGAGTGTGAGACGAAAAGATCTGCAGGCAGGTAGACATAAATGCGAATGGCAGATTACTGATGCGTGCACCTGAATCAACGACTTCACTTTTTGCCCGGGGTTTGCAGAATGACTTCCTTGTTTCTGACGGACAGACGGACGGACGGACCTTCTGAGGAGTTTCTTCCACCCTTTCACCTGATCCCAATCTTGCCTGGAGATTTCCCTTGATTTCGTTAGGATTTCTCTGATAAAACCGTCGGCAATGAGGAAGATCGCAGGCACGACGTACATCAACAGAAACACGGTCATCATCGTGGAAAGGAAGACAATCCATCGTGCAGCGGGATTGAAGAGGTACATTCCCTACAGCAATCGACAGACAGACAACACACGCACACCTGTATACGTACATATATGTATATGTATATATATATATATATACACGTGTGTGTGTGTGTGTGTGTGTGTGTGTGTGTACGTATATGTATATATATAGAGCTATACAACACGTGGAAAGAAGAGACACATGCTCCCTTCCATTCACGTCACCAGAACATGTTTTAAAGTAGATAATGGACAGCTACTGAAATGCGAAAAGGGCAAAGAGGGGCAGAACGAGGCACAACCACCTACCAATGTCACTGTATTTGGACATCACACTGCCTGACTGACTGACTGTCTTACTGACCTACCGAGAAGAGGATGATGATAAGAATCCAGGAGACCAGACTGAGGGCCTCCATTTTGTTCAGCACGTCCTTTCCCTTCTGTTGGTATGGTTTGTTCCAAAGTTGAATGATCAAAAAGAACGCAGCGTGGAAGATGATCAGGAAGGTGCGGCTGTCGGAATCGTCCATGACGATCGGATATGCAATCACCTGCATTCATTCATTCACTCATTAAATCATTCATTCATTCATTCATGCATTCATTTATTCATTCACTCACTCATTCATTCATTCACTCATTCATTTATTCATTTATGCATTCGTTCATTCATTCATTCATTCACTCATTTATTCATTCATTCATTCAGTCATGCATTCATTTATTCATTCACTCACTCACTCACTAACTCACTCATTCATTCATTTATGCATTCATTCATTCATTCATTCATTCACTCATTCATTCATTCATTTATTCATTCGTTTTCATTCATTCATTCATTCATTCATTCAATCATTCATTCATTCATTAATTCATTCATTAAATCATTCATTAAATCATTCATTAATTAATTAATTAATTCATTCATTCGTTCATTTAGGTGCGTATGAATGAATGTATGCATGTGTACACATGCGTATGCATTCCCATATCTCTTTGTACCGTTCCCACAGAGATTTCAAGTGGAAGGAACGATTTGCAACCCTTCTCGTCTACAACAAGAGGCAGGGACGCAGGCCGACGCAAACAGAGACAGCCGAAGTGTTTTCAAGTTAGCCGGGATACCACTTGTGCTTGTTCTTGGCTGACACTCTTCTCATGAAAATGTATACATGATAGACTTGGCTCAGGTAACCTTCAAGTCAGATGGTGAGTTGCCCTGGATGAAGAGACGGCGATACAACTCAAACATGTTCTGACAACGTGACCCCATCATCCACTGCCACCCCCCTCTCTTGCTTCCTGCCTGCCTCCCTTGACTTACCAACTGGAGTGTGAGTTTTCTGATCATGATCACCGTCTCCCAGTAGAAGAATTCGTCCGCGTACCCCCCGAGCAGAAAGGAGAAGTTCCGAAGAAACTGCATGCATTCATCAAATCACAATTAACAAATTCAAAATTCAATCAGATGCACATGCAACTTAGTGCGACGGCTTGTCCGATGTAGATCCCATTCACATCCGTTTTTGTTCTCTACCGACCGTCCCAACGTGCTCTCTCTGCGTACCCTGAGTCGATCCAAGTCAATCACACACCTGTGCCTTTTTCATCTTCAGCGTACTGAAAAAAGCAATAAAGTCCAACAGCTCCAACCGTCGATCCCTTTGAGCCTCCACCCGCGATCGCCCTGTGGCACTGCGAAGAAGTTGCACCCCCGGGGGCAATCCAGGCTCCGACTGCGCAGAGCCTCCGGAACCGCGCCTCTGTCGATGCTGCTGCGACGCTCCGTCAAAGTCCCCTTCTCCGCCGGACACGACAGACTCTCGGGGACCGTCAATGGCACTGACAGGTGCCGGGGAGACGACAGAAGTCTGCCGGCTAACGGCTGGATTGAGCTGTTGCACAGGCGAGACGACCTCCTTTTCTCCGCTTTGGTTTTCAGCTGCTGCTGCTGCTGCCGAAGGAGAGGGCTTGCTCTTCCCAACCAGAAAGGCGAGAGAGTTCAAAGTGCTTCTTGCGACTGATCCTGCGAGGCTTCCTCTTTTTTTTTCGGATTGGCGAAATCCTTTTGTGCCTGTGTGGTCGAATACCGACTCCTCCTCCGCGTCGCTGTTCAGCTTGACCCTCTGCAGAGCGAATTAAAGGAATCGAAGGAAGGGAGGGGGGGAGGGAGGGACGGAATGAATCCCAAGAGCAACAAGCACCCCTCGGTAGAACTTTGCAGATCTCTGAAAAACAACCTCTACTGCGAGGGAAGCACTGTTTTCTTAGCTCGGAAGAAAGTCGTCGAGACCCCAAGAGCACAGTCGCATGTTTTAAAAGAAAAACTCCAGCAAGGGGGAAGGCTGTTTCTTCCCTGCACAGAAAAGTAGAAGAAGAAGAAGAAGAAGAGGAAGAAGAAGCAAGACAGAAGCAACAAAAGACAGAAGAAAAATGGCACACAAAAAAGGAGGCCGCAACAAAATGCATCCGTCCGCTCACTCATTTACCGTTTTGCTCATCAGCACGGCGATGCAGACTGGCACCACGAGAGCGTAACCGATGAGAGACGCCAACACAATACCCCCCCACCGATTGTAGATGTAAGATTGGCAGGTGATGGATCTTGCGTTGACCAATCTCGGTTCCAAGCCCTTGTCGAAGGACTCGCATGATAGAAGGTTGATCATCGACTCGACAGCCAGCTCGTAGGCAAGGAAGTAAATTGTGATGGCAATGGGGATCGTGTCGTTCAAAATCACCCCCAACCGCTCATAGAATCTCATGTGAGGGTCTGCATGCATGCAAGGATGACCCATGCCTTTTTTTTTTGGTTTTTTCTTTTCTTCTGTTGCTAGATCGACGGATGAGATGAACCTTTTTTCGATCCTCGCCATTTCTTCTCATTTTGCTCTTTTTTAAGTCAGTGTGTCAGAGTGAGACCAACGATACGGTTTGTAAGGACAAAATGGTCAACACCCTCTTGAAATCTAGATACTGTTGACTTCTGAATAGATGCGTCTGCAAATTCAAGACGCAACTTGTTTCGGCCGCACTCAGCAAGCAGCTGTCTGATCGAGTCTTGATGGGCCGCCTCACAATCATCTTTGGCAACTCCTGTTGCCTGTAAAACAATCGCTTTGCAGTGTGTTGAATGGAGACAATTCAATATGACGCACCGAGCCCACACTCACGTAAGCACCCAGCCGCCGCCACCCGATGAATGAAGAGCGAAAAAGAAACAGAAAGATCGAAAATTACGCCAACTGACCAAAGTTGTATCTGTACAGAGACAACACCCTTTGCCCATACAGCCTGCGCATCCGCCGGCGTGCCCTCAAGAGCTGATCTTCCGCCTTTCCCAGAGATCTCTGCATGCATCACAGATCGCTCCATCGAGTCAGCCACAGACAGAGAGCTTGAGAGAGAGAGAGAGAGGGAGAGGGAGAGAGAGAGAGGGGGGGGGAGAGAGAGAGGGAGGGAGGGAGGGAGAGAGAGGGAGGGAGAGAGAGAGAGGGAGAGAGAGAGAGAAGGGAATGAAAAGAGAAGAGATGGGTTTACAGAGAGTCCGAACGAAGCAGTCTAGCCTATACGCGCACATACATTCACATGCAGAGAGAGACAGAGAGGAACACAAAGACAGATATACACGACGACAGCATGTCAATATCCCAATCGTATACATCACGGGGCCCATAGACGCACTAATTTGTTCCCCTTCCCCCTCACCCTCCCCCATCCTCCTTTCCTCCCTGTGGCTGCTGCGGCTTTCCGTCCTCAATCACATACTCAACTTCCTTCCTGTACACCCTCAGAATCACACTTCACCGACCCCCGCACTGACTGACCCCGTTCGCAAAGTGCCTGAACGTGCGGGACTTGAGTGCACTCACGACAGCGTCTTTGCGTCTGAGCCGTCTGAAGACGAACACCAGCAGCAGGGAGAAGATGATCACAACGATGTAGACCAACACGGGGATCGCAGCCTGCGTGCGTCAATCACAACACACCGCATTGTATGAAAATAAACTTTTGCATTCTGTATGAAGAAAAAGATGTAGACCAACACGGGGATCGCAGCCTGCGTGCGTCAATCACATCACACACACACACACACACACACACACACAAAGTGTACTCATTTAATTAGGACCATCTTACAGTCTGTTATTTCGAATGCGTTGTATGCACACCAATAGGAAACATCCCAAAGAGTGTGTCCCTCTCGTGCAAACCCACAGGATTCAAACGGGAGCATGTGCGCCGAGGAAGGCTGTTAGCGAGCGGGCAAGAGTCAATTGAGGGCGGAATCGTTTTCCGACTTTTTTCAGCCAGTGGTTTAGTCATTCCCATTCACTGACTCGCTCATTCACTCAAATGCGCAGCTACTCACTTGGATCACTCATGAGCAGACGAACGAACGATTGAAGGTGATTGTCGCAACAGTGAGGACAGGAACAATGTATGTGAAAGGAACTGAGGAAAGAAAGAATTTGGTAATTGAGCCTGACGTTACTTTGCCTTCTTGAAGCTAGACTGTGTGTCTGTCAAACCCTTGCCCCCACGCATCCACCTACCTGGAGCATATTGGAGATGAAGACTCTGACGTCTCCCGTGGCACCGAAATTCTTTTCTGCCACGCAGAGCATGGAGAGGAATTCGTGCAGAGCGGGAAGGCGTTTGACTGGGATCACGTCTTGAATGCGGAAGGCCAAAAGTTCCTTGGGGACCTGCAGCTCTTTGGAAATGCTTTCGGTGTCTGTGCTGATGCGGTAGTATTGGAAACTGGTGAGGGTCGAGATGAGATTGAAGTAGTTGAACAGCTGCTTGATCATTACCTGCAGACATAAAGAGGGAGAGGTTTGCAGAAACAAATCGGAGGCTTCAAGGGTCTTTGAAAAAAAGCGACCCTTGGAAAGCAACGAAAAGACCATGCAGCAAACAAGCAGCCTTCCAAGAAAGTGTGAATGAATGCTGAGCAAAGCACAGATGCACTTTGGGTCATTTATTTGTTTGACGTCCTCCTGGTGATGAACCAAATCACTTAATTGACCTTGTGGTCCTGCATGTCTTGTTCGGGCTCCGATGTCACGATGAGCATCGTGTAGAGCAGCGCGACCTGCAAAGAACAAACGGAACCGCGTGTGTTGGGGGCAAGGATGTGTGTGTAGAGGTTCGCCGGAGCGAGCTCCTTTCTATATGCTCTTTTCCCTGTCTGGTTTGTGCACGTGCTCCACGGTGATGCGAGGGCTCGAGACACGGAGAGATGGAAGCAACGCAAGAATGTTGAGGTTGAGGTTCCTGACTTCGTCTAGAAAGAACGAAACATTAGTGTTCAAACCAGGAAAAGTATTTCCATTCACCAATGCCTGCTCGCATGCGATTGACGACAGTAACCAAGAAAAAAAAAAATCTCCAGCTCTTTTCTGTTGCCACCGTGCAGTAACCGCTTTCTCTTTCTCAGCAATGACTTTTGTCCCTCGTCCAAGAAAGACACCACGGTCGACCGACCCACTCACGATTGTGAAGGCGACCGCGTAGCCTCCCATAATGAGTGCAGGGGTCATGGTGGCAGATGGACACCCCTGACACGGTTGCGTGGGGATTTGGGAGTTGAACCCGTCGATGCACTCGTCACAGAGAGGCTGCATGCATGCAGTTGGTTAGTGGTGCAGGAAAGGAAAGGAAAGGGGTGATAGACCCACACACACACAGAGAGAGAGAGAGAGAGAGAGAGAGAGAGAGAAAGAGAGAGAGACATTTCGATGGCAGTTTTCAAGCATCACCCGCATTGAAATGAGTGTACATCTGCCTGCGTATCTCACTGTTGTAATTTCACCTCAAAAACAATCATTCAGAGATAAGCGACAGGAAAAATTCCGACACAAAGAATAATCATTTAGAGATAACAAGACAGGGAAAAAAACTCATTTTTTGTTTCTTGAGAGAAGAAGTCGAAGCGTTCTTCGCTTTATTAATTAGCCACCCGCTTTATTGCGTTGCGACTAGCTGATAGGACGTGCATTCTGAATCCAGCGATTCAATTCAGCTAGGCTACTCAATAATCACAATCATTCATTCGGCAGTCTGATCCAGTCCCCCACTGACTGACCCCCTTCATCCCGAAGAGACAGTCCGTGCCTGGGTCGTTGGCCTGGTACAGCTCTTGCCTCCCTGCCCGGCAGGCTGTGTCTATTGGACAAGGCAACACGAGGGCAGTGGGGTATCGGGTCACCTGCAGGCACAGAGGGAAAAGAGACAAAAAGAAGGTTTCCTTTTGTGTCCCTCTGGTTGTTGTGGATTTCGAAAGCCTTTTTTTGCAGCTCTTTCTCGTACTCCTAGCATATCTTATTCGGAGATCATTTGTGCTTTCTGTCTCTCTTGAGTTTGATCCTCGGCTTTGTTTTATAAGCAGACTGACGAGAGAGAAGTCGTTTGAAGGTATCGGCCTAGCGTGAGAGCTCAGGTTGTAGGCCAGCACTCTGACGGTAGTTGAGTCTTCTGTTGTCTGGAGCTGCCGCCCTCCGGTTGTTGTTTCAGCTGTCGGTTCGGAAAAGCACTTTCCCTCCTTCCCCCAGCACACCGGAGGTGCGCCTGCGCGTCTTGAAAACAAGCGACGGGCAGAAACGCCGCTCTCGAGAGACGCGGCAGTGGCTCCTGTCTCAATGTCGGACTCGAAGGGAGGGAATACAAGCTCCTGCAAACAAACAAACAAACCAAAATGCATGCTAATAATTAGCTCAGAAATGGAAGGCGCGTGTGAATGTCTGCTTGTGAAGAGAGACGGCGTGAATCTAGAAAGTTAAGCCGAAGAATGTAAGCTTTTGGGGGGTAATAGAGTGTGCATGTGACTGCCTTGCAAAGAGGCATTAACTCCCATGGAGGCTCAGATGGAAGATCACGGATACCAGTCGGGTCTTGCCTGTAGACAGCGCAGCTCCGCACATCTACCTTGACTCTTAGAATGCTTTCCACGGATTTTCTTTTTTGATCTTTCGAGAAAACTCAGAGACAGCAAGGACAGTATGCAAGCGTAAACAGTAAGCACGTGGAACGCGATATAAGAGAAATTCACCAGAAGTAAAAAAGAATGGATAGACGGCAAAAAAGAAAGAAAAAAAAGAAGGGAGAAAGAGCCAAAAGACATACAGGTGCTAACAGACAACAAAGCCAAACATACCCCTGTACAGTTCGCATTTTGTGGACATTCCGCGCAAAGGCCAGCAATCCAGTAGAGGTAGTCTTCTTCGGTTCGGTCGTTCCCAAAGTTGGGAACGAAGTAAAACCTGCAAATCAAATCAAATCAAACCAAGTCAGGGAAAGCCAAGCTTCTGGGGCAAGGAGAAAGAAGCCTTCAGTGCAGCCTTGATCCAACCACCGAGTCCGAGTGAGGAGACCAAACAAAAGGAGTGGGAGGTATCAAGTCCCCTAGGAATCAATCGATTCAGAGAAAGAGTGGATTGTCACGTTCACAGCGCCTGAAGGGTGTCTTTTTTTAAAAGTTCAATCTTTTAACGATGTCGACTTGCGCTTTCTGTCCGGGCCACAGCTCCATCGGTCTGGCTATAATCGCAGAAAAGAGGGGATGCAGATAAATTTGTCGCTGGTAATTCGTATTCAGGGACCTTTACAAAGTCGAAAAAAAGATTCCTCCGTTGGCACAGCCTTGCACCGACTGACCCTTCTCTACACCTGCACGCGGACGGGTGCGTAGAATTTCTCTCCGAGACGGCGTTGGTGATGCATCGCGTGCACGCGACGGTGTCCGTGCCCTGTCTCACGTCCTGCCAGGTATTTTCTCTGCAGGAACGGGAGGAGTTTTTTTGCAATTGATTCTCTGCATTATGTTGAATTATCGCACCTTGTTGGTTTCTCGCCTTACATCCTGTCAGGCTTTGTGGAAGACAAAGCTTGGGCAGAGAAGCGCAGACAATAAAGAGAGTTTTTCTTCTTTGTGCTCCGAGATAGGGAGGGATCCACTCAACGGAATTGGACCAAACGACGCACACCCTTAGATGAAGTAGAGACAGCGATACAGAGAGCAAGAAAAACGAAAACGACGGCATCCCCCCAAGGCTCACGAAGACACCCTTGATGCGAGAATTCGAGTGGAATTCTGTTCATCCGTTTCATGTAGTGCTGTGTACTCAACTTCACTACAGCAACCAAGCGTGACGCACGCACAGAGACTGATACCTCTCTTTCGCCTCAGAATCCACAGACTGACTGACTGGCTGACTGGCTGACTGGCTGGCTGGCTGGCTGGCTGGCTGGCTGACTGACTGACTGATAGATCGACTTACGCGCAGATGCACGGTGATTCGGCAGACGTCCGAATGGAGTCAGACCTGCAGATGTCCACAAGAATCAGGGTGTCGCATGTCGCCGCGTTGCCTGCCGAGTCCTCTGCAGTTGCAGTCACGACCGTCACGGGGTCCCCAAATTGCGTGCCGTTTTCGGCAGAGTACCTGCACATCCGACGGACAGACAGATGGATTCAACGGAGAGAGACACAAAGTGAGACGTATCAGAGCATGCAGCTGTATGAGGGAAACGTGCATCATCACAGGGTCTCTTTCTGACGCAGTAAAGGCGACTTTGCGAGGGCGAACAGAACGACAATCAGCACGAAAACTCTGCATGGTCACTTGGCACAGACGAAAATCAAAGTGCACAAAAGCGGAGAGAGAAACACCCAAATTAGAAACCGATTCTGCTCCTCGTCAATCTCGGTCAATTCTTCATGGGCACAACAGGCACAAAAACTCTGGAAAAGAAATGCGAACACAAAAAGACTGCACCCAAAAAAACGTATAATAAGTGCATGTAGGCCGATCGGCTGACGTTGGTACAAGTCTTCCGTCCACGTTGTCCTGTGCAATGGCTGCAGGGAAGAAAACGCTTGGAGCGACCCCTAGCACCTCAATGGCGTTGACGACACTCGTGCAGACGATCAGGGGGGCCTCGAGATCTGTTTTTTTTGTGTGTCAGGAAAGAGAAAGAAAGAAAGAATGCACGCGTGAATTAATTGTTGCTTTGGAGGGAGAGAAGGAAGGGGCAGAAAGAACGTACAGAGAGAGACTTTGAGGTCCATCGGGCATTGCGGGAGGGCTTGGTGAAATGGATTCATCATCAGGAGGACCCATTCACCCCCATTGCCCTCCCACCCACGCAATCGATCAGACAAGGGGGGGGAGTGAGACTATGCAGGTCATCTGAGAGAAAAAGAAAGGGAGGAAGAAAAAAGAATTAGGATGACCAGAAAAGGCGGCCAGGACAGAATTATTGCACAAACAAGGGAGAGTGAGATTGTTCTTGATCGAGTACACGAGTGTACGACAAGGACCGTATGTGTCTACAATCCGGCCTTGTGAAAGAATGAAAACACCGACCTGCCACTGTCACTGTATACGTGCACGTGCTGTTGTTGCCTGCCGAGTCCACCGCGCTTAACACAACCGAGAAAGCATCTCCGACGCTCAGAATGGAGCCGATTAGACCTCCGTCGAGAAGCTTCTCTGGTACAATGACGCCGTCCGACAAATCTGCAGTGGATCAGAGGAGGAATTTCATTCAAGCAAAGCATGAAATGAATCTCCCAAAGATCTGTATGTATATGAAAATAGATAAATCAAAAGAAATAAATCTCCCGAAGAAAGAGTAGAATCTGACTTGAGTCGATAAAGCGAATCAATGTTGTAGAATCATTCCAAAACCGGAAGAGAGTGGAACAACAGAAAGCTTACTCATTCACTTACTTGTTTATAACTCGTTTTGATGGTTTTCTTCTCCTTCGCGCCTCACAACCCACCCACTGCAACCCCCCCCCCCCCC
>JAHBMJ010001118.1:0-30953 GCA_018398765.1 Chromera velia | reverse complement strand
CCCCCCCCCCCCCCCCCCCCCCAAACACACACACATTCTCACGCATTGACATGCTCATTCATTCATTTTTTCTTTAGGGCGTCTGGCGACCAATGACATGAAATCAATAACGTACCGAAAGCAGATCCTGCTGGCAGTGTGTCAACGACGTCGGTCGTCATCTGCAACCCTCAGTCACAGTCGAAAGAGAGAGAAAAAAAGAATTCGGACTAAGGGAGCGACGGAGGGACTCTAGCAGAAGAGAATGACAAGCGAGAAGAGAAACGACGGGCGAATCGAGAAAAGGGAAAGATGGAACATGAGAGCAGAAATCAGCATATCGGGCGTGGTTATACAGAGGGGGTTCAATCCTTTCCTTCTGGCCTCCGAAGCCATGAGCAGAGCAGCTTTTCACTTCAGGCGCACACCCATGCAACAAACGATCGGAATTTTCCTCTGTCCTGTTCCGTTGTTCCATCCAAACATAGATATCTTTTGCTGTCTATTCACCATCCAAGCGCTAGCCCATCACCTCTCATGTCTCCTTCTGGCCCAAATCGTACTTTCACTTTCCGATGCACGCCTAGTGTCGCACATGCAATTCCAAAGACATCCCCCCCCAACGAACCTCTAAGTCCGCCCTTCCGGCATCAGTTCCGATCTCGGTCGCGTCTGGGCACACAATGTCGGCCCCGTCATCGCACCTGAAGGTCCCTGGTTCGTTCACACACTGGGAGATCGACAGGTCGCAGGCGTGCAGACCAAAGAAGCACTCGTCGACGTCTGCATTCATGAATGCAGAGGGGGGAGATGGAAAAGATGCGAGACATGAAAAACCACCGTAAGTTCGTAGGTCTGATTTCAAAAAACACATGTCTAACTGAAAAAATCATCCATTCAAGCAATACAAAGGAAAACATGAACAGCAAAGAACGAACAGAAAAGACAGGATGTTTCGAAAATATCAATTTCCACAGGATGGAAGCGAAATCAGGAGTACACACCGTTTTCCCTGCGGAAGAATTTTCCGCGACGATCCAATTCTGACCACTCACCACCTTTCAGACTCAAATATCACCTTTGAGTTTTTTCTGCCATTGACCTCTTGCCGCACAGGAGGATCGAATGCACACGCCACCCGCATCAAGGGGAGAGATAAAAAGAGGAAACTGGCCCACCGACCAACCGACCAATGCACGCCGGATCTGGCAGCGCTCCTGCCCAGACGGCCGAGTTATACGCGTCCCCTGTGCAGGTGAAAGGGAAGAGAAAGGAGGTCGTAATCACAGTGGGAGAGGACGCAGCCATATAGTCCGGACTACAGCCGTACTGAAAGTTCACCACGTCTCCTGTCTGTCCCGTGGGCGTGTTGGTTCGGAAAGTCTGGGCCCTGACGACATTCGGGTCGGGATCCGTCGCTTCATCGCAGGTCGCGCGGACTGCATGCATGAATATGTGCATGAGGACAGATCGTCATTGCAGAAAAAGAATGTTGAATTGCTTGAAATTGAGAATGAAAGAAACGAAATGCGTACAGAAGCACGGAAGGGGGTCTTTGTGTCGCGAATTATTTTAATGAAGGCCTCATTCGTGGAAGAAAGGCATCGAACAGCGGGCGCAAAAGTTGCGGTACGGACCAGAAGCTAATGCATTCAGTGCAGAAGACGACGGCTCGTCGACCCGCAACTCTCCTCGAGCTGTCTTGGGGTTTTGTCCTGTTCGGCAACAGGTAATGAAGAAGGACAAAAACAGACAGACAGACAGACAGAGAGGACACAACAACCCACCCGTACAGCCATCCATGGCAAATCCGGCATTCAACTGCCACTCAGCGACGCCGACTGCCACCCCGACGCAGGTGAAGTCCAGGGTGATCTCGGGATCCCCGGGGGTTGTGGGAGTCGTCAGCCGGTACCCGTTCTGGCAAGTATAGTCAAACCCTGCATCATGCACGTTGCATGAAACAGACGGAGGGACTGAAAAATACTTCAAGAAGAAGACCGGTTCTGCCAGAGTTAGGTTTACTTTGAGATAAGAAGGAAGCGCAGGCTGGGCGGCGGGGAGGGAGATGAGTGAGCACATTTGGATGTAGACTTAAACGGATTCTGAGGCTCATTTAGGGGTCTAAAAGGACTTGGCTATCTCTGACGTCTTCCCGATATTGTGTCTCTCTTGAAATTTTCTCTCGCTTACACCCGGCCCTGCCCTCCTCTCCTCCACTGACCAACCGACCGACCGACCGACCTTGCACGTCTCCCAGAGACCCGGCAGGAGTGCTGGTCGCCACTCTGGCTCCGTTTCCGATGAGTGCGTTTGGCTGTGGGTCTGTTGCTTCGTTGCAGGGGGCACCTGAAGAAACGGCGACGAAGGGGGGAGAAATCAGTCTTGCGCATGTCTCTTGTCTTGCCTGTCGAAGCTTCTTGTGTCGGGGTAACTACATGGAAGAATATGATGACTGTGGAGGTTGTGGTCGGCGTGTAAGAGAATGAAGAGAAACATGCTGGGAGAGAGGAGACATACAGAAAGAATCACACTGCAGCTAGGGCAGAAAGTTAAAAATGAGTCCCTTTTCTCTTGCCCCTCTTTCTCTCTATCTCTCGTATTTCTCCCTCTCTTATCTTTTTGCTCAAGCTGTCGACAACAGAAATCAAAACAAGAAGAAATGCAGATATCCCGCGCTGTGTCATGAAAAAAAGAAAGAAAGAAAGAAAGAAAGAAAGAAAGAAAGAAAAAGAAAGAAAGAAAGAAAGAAAGAAAGAAAGAAAAAAAGAAAAAGAGAAAAAAGAAAGAAAGAAAGAAAGAAAGAAAGAGAGAGAGAGAGAGAGAGAAAGAAAGAAAGAGAGAGAGAGAGAGAGAGAGAGAGAAAAGAAAGAAAGAAAGAAAGAAAGAAAGAAAGAAAAAGAGAAAGAAAGAAAGAAAGAAAGAGAGAGAGAGAGAGAGAGAGAGAGAGAAAGAAAGAGAGAGAGAGAGAGAGAGAGAGAGAGAGAGAAAGAAAAGAAAGAAAGAAAGAAAGAAAGAAAGAAAGAAAAAGAGAAAGAAAGAAAGAAAGAAAGAAAGAAAGAAAAAGAGAGAGAGAGAGAGAAAGAAAGAAAGAAAGAAAGAAAAGAAAGACAGAAAGACCGAAAGACCGAAAGACAGAAAGACAGAAAGACAGAAACAGAGAAAGAAAGAGAGAAAGAAAGAAAGAAAGAAAGAAAGAAAAAGAGAAAAAAGAAAGAAAGAAAGAAAGAAAGAGAGAGAGAGAGGGAGACAGAGAGAGAGAAAAAGAAAAGAAAGAAAGAAAGAAAGAAAGAAAGAAAGAAAAAGAGAAAGAAAGAAAGAAAGAAAGAAAGAAAAAGAGAGAGAAAGAAGGAAAGAAAGAAAGAAAGAAAGAAAAAAAGAAAAAAAAAAAGAAAGAAAAGAAAAAAAGACAGAAAGACAGAAAAACAGAAAGACAGAAACAGAGAAAGAAAGAGAGAAAGAAAGAAAGAAAGAAAGAAAAAAAGAAAAAGAGAAAAAAGAAAGAAAGAAAGAAAAAGAGAGAGAAAGAAAGAAAAGAAAGAAAGAAAGAAAGAAAGAAAGAAAGAAAGAGAGAAAGAAAGAAAAGAAAGACAGACAGACAGAAAGAAAGAAAGAAAGACCGAAAGAAAGAAAGAAAGAAAGAAAGAAAGAAAGAAAGAAAAAGAGAGAGAAAGAAAGAAAGAAAGAAAGAAAGAAAAAAAGAAAGAAAGAGAGAAAGAAAGAAAAGAAAGACAGACAGAAAGAAAGAAAGAAAGAAAGAAAGAAAGAAAAAGAAAAGAAACAAAGAAGATTAGACTGGTATGCAAAAAAAAGAGAGAGGGAGAGAGAGAGAGAGAGAGAGAGATGTGTGCCCCCACGCACGTTCGCACGTCGGTTCCAAGCCAGCAGCGGGCCATGACGTCACACTGCCTGTCGCAGTGCAGGAGTCAGTGTAGCTGGGGCCAGTGACGGTGTAGGTTGCCCCCACAGCCGCAGTGAGAACGTATCCGAACCCGCAAGTGAATGTGGCGTCAGAGGGGAACACGCCTCCGTTCGTCGTCGACACGAAACCGTTCGTGGGAGCAGGAACACCGGGACATGCCACAGCTGCAGCAAGAAATTCATGCCAGTGCATGCATGGATGGAGTGCATGAGTCGATAAGTCAGCAAGCAGGCCATGGAGGCACCAGATATACTCCCCCACGCAGTCCTCATCTCTCAACACACGTGACCATCGATCGATCAATCAATGAGAAAGAACGTTGCAGAAGGAAGGAAACAGGTCTCAGAAAGGGTAAGTGAAGGGCAGTCAAGCAAAAGCAGCAAGTTGATTTGCTGAAGAAAAAACGGAGGTACAAATATTAATTTAAAAAACAGAGAGAGGAAAGAAGCCGAGACTGAAAGAACGGAAAAGATGGACCGAAGAAGAAAAGAGGGCAAAGCGAAAGAAAGGCCCAATAACCAGCAGAAGAAACTTTAGCCACCCAGATAGATAGATACGTGGGCCCACCTTGACAGCTGGGTTCCTGTCCGCCCAACGGCCATGAGGTCACCATTCCCACCGCCGTGCACGTGTCTGTGTACGTCGGCCCTGTGATTGTGTACGTCGCTCCTCCGGGGGCTGTCAGCTGGTACCCGCTGTTGCAGCTGTATGTTGCCGTCGCAGGGAACAGTCGGGTGGTCGGGGAATACGCGAGGTTCCCGTTCAGAGGCGCCGTTAGTGTGTTTGGACAGGGGACGGCTGCATGAGACATTCAGGGACAGGAGAAAAAAGCGGGACCGGCTGATTTTCTGAACCAATGATGTTGATGAGAAATGAAATTCAATCAACGGCAATACGAGAAATGGAGCGAAGAAATGAACGTGTGAAGAGTCGGCTGCAAAAAGTCGTCATGCAATCAAAGGTGGTCGGTCAGATGGAAAGCGACAGATAGATCGATTGTGAGAGAGAGAACACGACGCAGAAAGAGAGACAGAGAGGGAGAGAGATGCAGGACAATGTCTTCCAATTGCATGGCACAACTGTCGCTGCCTGAGAATTGCGCATATCACGTTTGACTGCCTGAATTGGTTTCCAATAGAGAATGGACCGACATGCACAGGCAGGCAAACTCTTCATCACCCCCCAGCTGATACATCAAGGGAACAAAAAGCCAGGATGGGCAAACATCGCCCCAATACGCCATACTCAAAATACATTCCAGAAACGGAAGAAAAATGCAGCGCCGTCAAGTGAATTTGAGCCAAATAGGGTCGAGAGAGAGAGAGTTCCAAAAAAAAGGAACAGAAAAGTCTTCTCACTGACCCTCACAGGTAGGTTGCTGTGTGTCTGTGGGCCACGACGTGACGACCCCGAGGGCCGTGCAGGTGTCTGTGTAGGTTGCACCAGTGATGGTGTAGGTGGCTCCTGCTGGGGCGGTGAGTTGATACCCGACGTCGCAGCTGTATGTCGCGGTTGCTGGGAACTCGCGTGTGACCGGGAGGAAAGCGAGGGCGCCGTCCGTTGGTGCGGCGATGGTGGTCGGGCAGAGAACAGCTGCAGAGAGGAAGCCAGTAGATAGATGGATGAGTATCTTATTCCGCAAAACAAAAAACTACAATCACAACATTTGGCGAACTGCCTTTTCTTATCTCAACTTTGTGAGAAAACACACGCAGACATACGTTCGCACGTGGGTTGCTCCGCCGCAATTGGCCACGAAGTCATGACACCCGTCGCTGCACAGGTGTCGGTGTATGAGGTCCCCGTGATGGTATACGAAGCCCCTCCGGGCGCGGTCAACTGGTACCCGTCTGTGCACCCGAATGTGGCAGTTGCCGGGTAGACCCTCGTCAGAGGTGAGAAGGCCAACGTTCCGTCAGTGGGTGCAGAGATGGTAAGAGGGCAGGTCACCCCTGCAAGCAACGAGAGGAGGGGAGCGAAAGAGGTTGTTAAAGAAAGAAAAAGGCTGATTCTTTGAGAATTTCTCAAAGAAAGACGTACACACGTGGAAGACTAGACTAGTCAGGAGTCAGAGCAGAAAAATACAAGATGAGGAATGAGGGTAACAAAGAAGAGTTGCGCAACATATTTGGGCGGAATGGATTCCTCAAGAGTCGCTCAAGAGAATTCATCATCCATCCAGTCAATAAGAACAACACATACCACAATGATTTATGCAAGCTGATTTGATTACCATGTACATTATACAACGTGTTCATTACTGTGCAAGAATACATAAGCGTAGGCAACAGAGAAGCCACGCAGTCAGTCAGTCAGTCAGTCAGTGAGGAGGAAAGTTAATTGTAAAAATACCTTCGCAACTTGGTTGCTGCGGTGCTGTGGGCCAGGAGGCTGAGTTTCCACTCGCAGTGCACGAGTCGGTGTAGTCTGTGCCCACAATCGTGTAGGAGGCCCCTCCCGGCGCTGTCAGTTGATACCCGTCGTTGCATGTGTACAGGGCATCGGCAGGGAAGAGCCGCGTGACAGGAGAAAACGCCAAGTCGCCGTTGGCAGGTGCAGAGATTGACGCCGGGCATGTGATACCTGCAACGGCAAAAACGTTACTTCAATTTAATCTAGTGTCCCAATCGATGTGCAAAACACAATCAATAGTATTAAGTTCTGAGCCGAAGAAGACTGCAAACGCTCTCTGCTACAAGAGAATAGAGATTCCCTTCGAAGCGTCTGTCCAGATCGACTGACCCTCACACGTGGGTTCTTGTCCTTGCGAAGGCCAAGAAGCCGTCACCCCTGTAGCTGTGCACGTGTCTGTGTACGTCGGCCCTGTGATTGTGTACGTTGCTCCTCCCGGGGCAGTCAGCTGGTACCCGTCGTCGCAGCTGTACGTTGCTGTGGCTTGGTAGAGTCGCGACACGGGGCTGAAGACCAGATTTCCGTTTGTTGGTGCGGCAATGGAGAGAGGACATGTGATTGCTGCAGAGATTCATTCATGTGTATCGTCGTTGTATTGCTGCAGAGATATATCGAGGCATTCATTCGTTTATGTTTGCACCCACACGCACGCAGGATGCAAGGCAGACAAATAGATTTCAAGATACAGCGACTCGCATCACATCATTATTCTTGGAGCTCGTGAACTTTGTTGTGGTATAGCCCATTCAGTGCATACAAAAAAGAGAAGAGGGGGTTTCCCACTGACGATCACATGTCGGTTGCTCTGCAGCAACAGGCCAGAAGCCCACAGCGCCTGTTGCACCGCACGTGTCGGTGTAGGTGGTGCCAGTGATCGTGTAGCTCGCCCCCCCTGGTGCCGTCAGCTGATACCCATCATTGCATGTGAACGTCGCCGTTGCGGGGAACAGACGAGACGCGGGGAGGAAGGAGAGTCCTCCGTTGACAGGTGCGAGGAGGTTGAGCGGGCATGTGATGACTGCAAAGGCAAAATTTCAAAAGCGACACCGCACAGGAAACAAAGATTCAAGCTTCACTCCACACTCAGAGAGAGAGAGAGAGATAGGCTCTCCAGAGAGCAGGCCGTGTAATGGGAAGACACACGAGAGCACTGGAGGTTGGACACCAATAAATGAATGAATGAGGAAAAGGAACTTCTACTGCAGTCGCAAAACGGAAAGCTGGGCTCGTCTCTGACTCACGTTCGCATGTAGGTTCCTGTCCTTGTGAAGGCCAAGAAGCCGTCACCCCTGTAGCTGTGCACGTGTCTGTGTACGTCGGCCCTGTGATTGTGTACGTCGCTCCTCCGGGGGCAGTCAGCTCGTAGCCGTCGTCGCAGGCATAGGTGGCGGTTGCTTCAAACAGCCGTGACGCAGGGGAGAAGACGATCGATCCGTCGGTGGGGGCGCCGATGCTCGCGGGACATGTCACGGCTGCAAATGTGAAGGGTTGATCGCTTACAAGAACATGCTGAAAAACACACGAAAGTTTACAAAGAAAGGCAAATTAAGTGCAAGGCAAAGAAGAAGTTGGAGGTACACATGAAGAGGGAGAAGGAGAAGGTGACTGACGATCGCACGTCGGCTGTTCTGCAGCAACAGGCCAGAAGCCCACACTCCCGGTCGCGCCACATGTGTCTGTGTAGTCTGTTCCTGTGATCGTGTAGCTCGCCCCCCCTGGTGCCGTCAGCTGATACCCATCATTGCATGTGAACGTCGCCGTTGCGGGGAAGAGGCGAGACGCGGGGAGGAAGGAGAGTCCTCCGTTGACAGGTGCCACCAGATTGGCGGGGCAAGTGATGACTGCAGGCCGTACCAACGCAGGAAGAGAACTTCTTAGAGTACAGATTTGAGCAAGAAAGGAGAGCAGCAGTAAAGCTGGAAAACCAGAAGGAAAAATTGACCCAGCAGAGAGAAGGAAATGTCAACCGGAGGGCATTTCCGACAGGCCATTCAAGCGAAAGTCCCTCCCACGCATTCCTTTATTTTCTCTCCTTTCCTTCTTCCGCTGGAAGTCTCTGTAGCTGACTAACTTCACCCACACAAGCTCCAGGGCTGGGTTGAATTCACTGAGGGAATGGCGAGAGGAGGACCCCACAACAGGTCATTGCAAGCTGGTCGTCATCTGACCATACACCTTCCTTCTTGTACGCGGGATACGGAAATCACATATACGTGCAAGCATAGAGCAGATCACATCCACCCACCTGTGACGGCAGAACCAGACAGACATTCACAGGTATAAACTCACTCGTTCATTCTCATCCATCCATCCATCCATTCATCCATCCATCCATCCATTCATCCATCGTTTCACTGCATGCATCCGGCCGCGACTGGAAGCAGAACCCCCCCGAAAATGGGGTTGAAGAAGAAAGAGAGACTCACGTTCGCACGTGGGTTGCTGCGTCTGTGTCGGCCAAGAGGCTGCCACCCCTGTAGCTGTGCACGTATCTGTGTACGTCGGCCCTGTGATTGTGTACGTCGCTCCTCCGGGGGCAGTCAGCTCGTAGCCGTCGTCGCAGGCATAGGTGGCGGTTGCTTCAAACAGCCGTGACGCAGGGGAGAAGACGATCGATCCGTCGGTGGGGGCGCCGATGCTCGCGGGACATGTCACGGCTGCAAATGTGAAGGGTTGATTGCTTACAAGAACATGCTGAAAAACACACGAAAGTTAAAAAAAAAGAAAATTAGCTGCAAGGCAAAGAAGAACTTGGAGGGTAGACATGGAGAGGGAGAAGGAGAAGGTGACTGACGATCGCACGTCGGCTGTTCTGCAGCAACAGGCCAGAAGCCCACACTCCCGGTCGCGCCACATGTGTCTGTGTAGTCTGTTCCTGTGATCGTGTAGCTCGCCCCCCCGGGTGCCGTCAGCTGATACCCATCATTGCATGTGAACGTTGCCGTTGCGGGGAAGAGGCGAGACGCGGGGAGGAAGGTGACGTCGCCGTTGACGGGCGCNAGACAGACAGACAGACAGACAGACAGACAAACAGACAGACAAACAGACAGACAGACAGACAGACTCGTTGGTCTTGGTTGCATCACAGATGACTCCCACATACAGGACCGCGCAGTCGCAAAAATGAATGAGATTTAAAATGGAAAAGGAGGAAAGAATGAAGAGGCGCATGAATGAATGAACCAATGAATGAATGCATCAATGAATAATTTGGTGAATCAATGGAGGAAGGAAGGAAGGAAGGAAGGAAGGAAGGGAAGGAAGGAAGAAGGAAGGAAGGGAAGGAAGGAGGGAAGGAAGGAAGGGAGGAAGGAAGCAAGGAAGGAAGGAAGGAAGGAAGGGGAGGAAGGAAGGAAGGAAGGAAGGAAGAAAGGGAAGGAAGGAAGGAAGGAAGGAAGGGAGGAAGGAAGGAAGGGAGGAAGGAAGGAAGGAAGGAAGGAAGGGAGGAAGGAAGGAAGGCAGGAAGGAAGGCAGGCAGGCAGGAAGGAAGGCAGGAAGGAAGGCAGGAAGGAAGGCAGGAAGGAAGGAAGGAAGGAAAGGAAGGAAGGGAAGGAAGGGAAATGAAGGAAGTAGGAATGAGTTGAGCTCACCTTGACATGTGGGTTGCTGCGTCTGTGTCGGCCAAGAGGCTGTCACCCCTGTGGCTGTGCACGTGTCTGTGTACGTCGGCCCTGTGATTGTGTACGTCGCTCCTCCGGGGGCAGTCAGCTCGTATCCGTCGTCGCAGCTGTACGTTGCTGTGGCTTGGTAGAGTCTCGAGGTCGGAGTGAATGTGAGGTTTCCGTTTGTGGGAATGGTCAGTGAATTGGGGCAAAAAAGAGAGTTGCAGGCGGGGAAAAAGGGTAACTCTTGAGAGGGCCAAAAGACTCCTGTCGAGTTGGCAACGCATGAGTCGAGAAACGTGGAAGTGTTCGTTGTCGTGAGGTAGTACCTGCAGGGCATCTCAGAGGGGTTCAAGGAAAGAAAGAAAGAAAGAAAAGAAAGAAAGAAAGAAAGACAGACAGAAAGACAGAAAGACAGAAAGACAGAAACAGAGAAAGAAAGAGAGAAAGAAAGAAAGAAAGAAAGCTTGCACACTAGAATGAAATAAATAGGGATCCGAAATAGACGGGTTTGTCTTTTATTTGCTTTCTTGCTTGCTCCTCGCAATTGGAAAGACGAGTTGTTTAAAAGAGTAAGACTGCCTGCAGGGGGGATGGGGAACAAAGAAGGGGCATGACATCTATACACAGTGATTTGCCCGTTACTCTCCCGCAGTTTCTTCACTGACCCACCGACCCACTTACCCGTCGTTGCATGTGAAGGTGGCGTTGGAAGGGAAAGCCCTCGAAGCAGGGGTGTAGACGATGGAGCCGTCGGTGAGAGTGGGGAGGTCTGGACACGTGGCAGCTGAAAGAAAACACATGTGGGAGGGGGGAGGGAGGGGGGGCAAGAACATCCTTTTTCCGGTGTTGTGTGTGGGGACAATAGAAAGCTGGACAGACTCGAAGGCGAGAGAAGCAAGGATGGAGAGTTGTGTGCATGTCCAAAGGCAGGGGAAAAGGAAGAAGGGAGGAGGTAGATGGGAGGAGAAATGTATTAGACTGGTACAAAATCAAACCGAAAGAGGACACCAGAGGGAAGAGAGAAAAGAAAGACCGGTTACGGGAAGTCAATGAGCTCCAGCAGGATGACAATTGACACAAACCGAACTCTTTCTATGACTGTCGGCATGGGTTGCAGCAAAGAAACGGTGACATCTTTTTGTATCTGATCACGCTGGTGCTCTCGTTCTGCGAACATCAGGCACCCATCAGCTGGATAAAACAAGCTTTCTGTTCATCATGCACATCCGGATTCTCCGTCTGAAAGTTCAGATCTCATCAGGCTTGAGAAGGCCACAACCACTTTTAGCACAGTCCTGTGCGAAATACCTGAGAAGCGCTTCCCATGAGAGTGAATAGAGTCAGCCTGTCATACGTGCCTAGGTCATTTAATGGTTTGTGTATCCGCTTGTGGATAAATAAATAAATTCTTGCAGGATCCAAGTCCGTTGATCCTCTACGGCTGCACGATCAGCTGACCGTTGCACACAGGAGGAAGCGTAGGGCTCCAGGACGGTGTGGTTCCATTCTCGCAGACAAGGGTGTCCTCGCCTCTGAGGAAGTACCCCTGATTGCATGTGTAGACCGCCCGGTCGTTCAGTAAAGTGCCGATGAACGTCCTGTCGCCGTTGGGGTCTGCAGCAGGGGGGGTCCCGCAGTCCTGCGCGTTTGAAAGTTTGCAGAGAAGCAGAATGCCTGCTTGCAGGAGAACAAGAGAGGCTGAGACTGCCCTCATGGTCTACAGAAAAGTGAAGGCCCTGGACATGAGATGAAAAGTGTGCGTCTCTTCTGAAGTCGGCCTTGTCGAGAAGAGCTCTAGAGTGCTAAGGGAGGCCCTTCAAATCTTCAATTCAAACGGTGGTCAGTAAATATTTCTCAGGCAAAATTCTGGAGGGCAGTGCAGAGGACGCCGCATGACTGCTTGATAGCAGGTGGAGTGCTCTGCCCTCTATACACACACCGGCAGATTCTTTTCGAAAATCGGCGGACTTGTTGTTAGGCAGTCAGAGGCCAGCGAAGAAAAGTTTGAGGGAAGACATGTTGCAAGGGAGTCTGTGCAGATGGAACTCACAATTCAGTCATTCACACAGCTATAGCTATAGGTGACGGCCTACCTTGATTGCGTAGAAAAACGTATACGTACTACAGCTGTCGGACGACAGCTCATGCATGCTCATGCAGTATATATACGAGATACACCCAACCATGCAGTTGGGTGAGTGCCTCGGGGGGCCCTTTAGGGGGTCCCGGCGCAAATTTGATTGATGCGCACCATCGGGGGCTTGGGCATGTCTTGTGCAGGTGCATGGGGCGGGGGCCACGGCAACGCGCACGAAGTATGCTTTTCGGGACCGCGCGAGCATGCACTTGCAACTCCGTGCGATCGAGTTACTTAAGGGGCACGTATGTGCGAAGTAATTAGGATATATGTGCGATCGCAGCTCCGTGCGAGTTGCTTGAGGGGCACATTTTGGAGATGGAGATAGAAGTGACCCCCCCCTCCCCTCAAAAATAAAAAAATGCGTTATGCGAGTACCTCCCTAAACCTAATGTCCACCTGAAAAACAAATATCAAGATCATCCGCATCTGCGGCGCGGCCAATCAAGTCTATCCAAATTTGCGGCCTAGCAAATCTCATTCAAAGAATATAAAAAAAAAATGAAAAATAATAACGTATAAATAAATCGATATATTGCCTTTAAAATACTATTCATACCTGGGTTTCATACATATCATCATATATAATCATGTAATATCAATATTACATCCTAGATTATATCATACATAGCGCGGTGCCAGTATACAGTCATATATAACATCTCTATTCATTCATTTTCTGAATTTTTAGATACAGCTGCGATTCTTCAGACACCTGCATGCAGCTGCATACGATTCTTTAGACACCTGCATGTGGCATTGCCTTTCAAGACACCGCCCGCGCCTGCGGCGCGGCCGGTCAAGACACTGCCTACGCCTGCGGCGCTGCCTTTCAAGACATCGCCCACGCCTGCGGCGCGGCCGGTCAAGACACTGCCCGCGCCTGCGGCGCGGGCCTTCAAAATACCGCCCGCGTCTGTGGTATGGGCGTTTAAGCCTATCTAAAAATGCGGTCCCACCATTCAAGTGGATCTTAGGTTCAGGGAGGTATATGCGGGTGCGTGCGACCTCAGGGCCTCTCGGCTGATCTCAGCAGAGCTGAGCTGCCCCCCGAGGTGATCGATATATACGTGTGCGAAAACGTATACATCATATAATGCAGGATGCCACTTCCACAGGCTCTAGTCGCATGCCGGGGCCCAGCAAAAAAATCGTCTAGACGAAACCCTCAATTATACTCACAAACAGAAAGATAGAAATAAAAAGGCCATCATTCAAGTAAGAAAGATGAAAGTGGAGAGAAGTCCAACGGTCATCTAAAACTCATCTTCATATAAGAGTTCTGGTGGTTCAAATTTGGGTCTCACCTCCGAAATAATTCCTTCCAAGGAATTCTGGGTCCTCTGTGAACTCCCGACCTCGCAGAATCCCACCGAGGGATTCCTAGCGACGTCCGGTAGTCTTGGGCAACCCTCCAGGGCGCCTAGAATCCGTATTACTATGGGAACGTTGCTTTTTAGTGTAGAGCTTACTCCTATACCAGAATGAACCTATAGAGAATGCCTCCCATCCACATAAATGCTCCTTCTGGTGGCCTTGTACGATACTGCTGTACGAAGAAACCACAGAGAGCAAGGTACTCGGTATATCGACGCTAGGACTACCAGGTCTATCTAAAACGTCCACAATATGTCCGTACATCCTTCAACTCATAGACGTGCACGCGATCGAACCAATCGATCGAATTAATACGCACGGAATATGCGCGAATATGAATAACTTGCTCATATACCAAAGACACATCCACGTCATGTATTACACAGCAGCATGCCCTAGCATGCAGAGCCAAGCGGGGGCGTAATCATGGGTGAAAGGATATAGAGATAGAATTTCATACACCCCCTCTTGAGCCTCACGAACCCAAAACACAACAACTCTACATACCTCGCTCAGGGAGAGGGGACAAGACAAGCTTCCTCCATTCCAGATGAGTCTTATCTCCGGACTAAGACATAGCATGCACATGCAGTCTTCTCTTTCCTCAACTACGCCGTTTGCCGGTAGGAGGCGATCGACCGATCGACCTCTTGCGTGCATGCATAGACTCCTGTCTAACATGGTTCAGGCCTCCCTGAAACTCTGTCCTGCCTCTCTAGGAAACGATACCACTGTCTGCGTATGACGGGAGCAGACAGTAGAGAACAAAAAAAAACAAAGCATCCGGGCCTTACTTGAACGAATCCCCCAGCCACCTAGGCTGGGTTCTTACTGACACATACATTTATGCATCTATGCAGTGACTTAATGCATTTATCCTTCAACAGCCCTCCTTACTCTGACAAAGAGAGAAAGAGATAGACTAAAGGCCTCCCCGAACAAGCCTGTTGAAGGAAGGACTTTTTACATCCCTCCCCTGCCTTCACAACTGCAGGGAAACCGATATGCTACCAGAGCAGGGATACAAAAAGCAAAGAGATCCATGCTCCATTGACGAATTAGTGGAGCCTCCAGGCTCCACATCCTTTTTCCCCTTTTTCCGTTGCCTCTGTGTGATGATAAGGACATATCTGTCCAAACCACGCAAATGCTTCTCCTTTCCCATGCCTAACTACCTCTTACTTTCCTGCCTGACTGCCACATCCCGCAGCACCTTACTGAAGTCCATGGCCCCACCCTGCCAGAGCGCCCTGGCGCTAGCCCCACCTTCATTCAACCACCCTGTATACAGCCTTGCTAAGGAAGTCAGAATAAGTGAGGGGAAAGCATGGGACTAACAGAAAAACAAGTAGCCTATCTACTCTATTTCATTAGCTTCCGCCCCTCTTTGTTACCCCACTTCTCTAACTGCTCCCTCTATGGTGGAGGGGCGGCAATCACGAACAGATGAGAAAGAAAGGAAGCACAGGTAAAAAACAGAAACAGAAAACGAACAGAAAGCGTCATCATCTCATGAATAAAACGACAACTAACTGCCTACCTGGGCCTTCTTTCTGTACCAAACCGACCGAAGACGCAGAGGGACAGCTCCTGCTGCTACAGATGCACAAACAGAAACATAACACACTGTCCCCCACACCTTCACTCCTCTCTTTCCACCCCGTTGTCTGTACTTCATGCCAGCTCCCCTCCCGGGGGAGCGTATTTTATGAGGATGTTGGCGACGTTCCTCTTACGGGAGGTCTAGACCAGGTCGGCTCTGGCCGCCTTCAGCTCCTGCACGCACCAGGCTAAAACTTCCTGTATTGTGGAGTCAGTCTGGGCTTTCCCAGACCGGACCTGGTCGTGGAAGGGACCGGAGTCGGTGTAGATGATCACCCTGATCTTCTTTTTCTACCATATCTCCTTCAAGAGATGGAGGATCTCCATCACCTTCTTCAAGAGAAACTCGAGGCCGAGAGCTTCTCTCGAAGTCGACGACCTCACCTTCCTAGATGCTCGCTTGGTCGCCCATGCGATCCAATTGAGGAAAAGGGCCTCCTTCTCATCACTGGCTGGGACTCCTAGCCTGGGAGGAAACAGGAGTCGAGGACCCTGATGGCGTACCCCAGACGTGCCCCGTAGGTCGCGAGGACAAAGGCAGCGTCGAAATATGCGTGCACAACCGGGTCTCCCTGAATCTCCCTGAAGATCCTCTTGTCGGCGTTTGCCTTCATAACCTCCAAGACGCGAACGACGGTCTTAAAAATTCTTTTTGAAGGCTTGGTGAGGCAGCTCTGAGCTACAGTGTGTTCCCACACCATTCTCAGAGGGTTCATCCTCACCTTCCATTGCAGTGTCTCCACTGCAGCCCGTAACGGCTTCTCGTAGGCCTCATCCACCTCCTCATCTTTTGACGGCTCTGCTGACTTCCTGTCTAGACCTCTCTAGGGCTTTTAGGGGCGCCGCTCCTTCAAAATCTCCCCGAGGGGAGCAGTGTCGGTGTTTTCCAAGTAAGAGGCCTGGGAAAGAATCACTTCTCTCGGTCCTACCCTCTCAATATCGACCCCAGACAACTTTTGCTCAGAGCCCTGCCTGATGACACATACCGAGCCAAACCCCAACTCCTTGTTGAGGGTGCCCTGAAGCTTCCCGTACTCCTCTTTGCTGGCTCCCGTCAGCAAGTTATCGATCCAGTTCATGATGACCGCTATGGCGGGCTCCCTCTTCTTCCCTCTCACTGCGATCGCCTTGTCCACACGGCCAATTTCTTGCAGACCCCCTCCAATAGGCTTGTGCCCTCACAAATGGACTTTTGCCCTCAAGTCAGACTTTGACATATATTATGGCATATTATTAAAATGAAATAGTTAGATATAAAATAAATGTTGATATATAAACCATCATTCAAGTAGCAATTAAGGTAGCAATTTGAGTAGAAAATTTTATATCATACTGTAACGTAATTATGATATACATTAAGCTTACGCTTAAGGTTAATACTTTGGCTCAATCTAGGCAGAGTAGCCAGGACTCGAATAAGTATCTCTAAAAAGTATATCAACTTCTTAAACAAGCCTCTTTCGCTTTCAAGACACCTTGTCCAACACTTCAACACGTCTTTCATGAACCAATCACCTCTTTTCCTGTGTTTCCCGCTTCTTGCAGCCAAGCTGCCAGTCACAGAAGAAACTTCTTTCTGACAGCGCGCTATTCCTAGAATATCCCGTAGAAAGAGAAAAAGAAAATTTAAAAGAGAGTAAGAGGAGAAAAAGAGGAAACAGGCGTTAAACAGCCGATATGACCACATCGCGCAGTTGTACCAAGTGATAACTTTTGCTGCACATGAAGGCCCTTTTCATCATAGCTTATTTTTTGCCCGAACGAAGACTCACTCACAAAAACAGATCGCGCACACATGTGCACACACACATATACACACACACACATACACACACACACACATACACATACACACACATACATACACACACACACACACATATATATAAGTCAATCCCCATCGATCTCCATTCCTTGCAATACTGGGTCCCTTCTAAAGCTGAGACCTTTTTTTGCAGATCTAAGACGGAATGTCATTGAGCAAGGAAACTGTTACAGAGATCATCCGCATACCCCAGACTGCCTAAGATGCAGTAATTACTGTTATTAAGGAGGATAAGTTTAGACTCTCTCTCAGGCTCCTCGTTCAACTTGCAGCTGCCCTCCCGCATCCCGCTGTCTGACCATTTTGCCCCCATTGGCCCCCACTGCTTCACTATCTACAGCCCTCTCGTTCTTACTAACTGAACACATGCGGGGAACTGGCCTGTCATTGATATAAATAAGAAAGAAAATGGGAGAGAGCGTATCACTTTGCTTTACCTCTGGGGGCCAGCGCCCTCTCTGGCCCTCCCAAAAATATAAAGAGTCCCCGTCTACCTTTCCCTAGACTTCCCTGTATATTTCACAGATAATGCATACATCTGCCTCACACACATCTTCTCTTCTCAGTTTCTGAATTAACTTACCTCTCGGCACAGTGTCGAAGGCTTTGGAGAAATCAACAAAGCTTCCCAGCAGAGCTTTCTTTTTCTTTAATTCTAGAGGAGAAAATGACAAAGACAAGCGTGCCTACTCCTTTCCTCATTTCCAGCCTTTGTTTGAAACAGTGAAACCTAACTGCTTAAGGTCAAGCTCAACTTGAGAGCACACACGGCCTAGCACATGGCTATCCATCAGCAGACCAAAAAGTATTAAAAAGTTTTGCAAAAGGATTAACAACATGGATGGGTCTCGGAGTCTATTCATTAAAATTTTGGTGAGGGAGAAGTAGGACCCTTACCTAGGACCCTTACGGACATGACAGATATGTAAAACATTCTAAGACAGGGGCCAGCAAGCATAGATATGCATTAAATTAAACAAAATGAAAAGAAGAAAACGAGAGAGAGCAGATCCAGTAAAACAACGGTCAATCTATGCAGGGGAAATTCGTTTAAGGCCGGAGGCTTGCCGTGTTCCCATGTGTGAGGGGCACTGTCTGAAGTGGATCTAGCCTATATAGTTTGTCAGAACTTCAAAGTTCCACTTTTTCTTTAATCTCTTAGGTTTTTTTCCTTAATTGTTTAATTATCTTTATTTTTTTCATCTGATTCATCACCATGCAGAATATCCCTGCAATATGGCCACTCCAGGACCTACGGTCGATTAGACAGCAAATATCAACGGTCTAGTGGAAAAAAATTAATTTGTTTAGAAATGATCAGAAAAGGCTAAGAGAAGCTTAGAAATGCATGTTAAACATAGTTTTTATACAAAAAAAAAATCGTAAAATTCGTAAGTGATTTTTAAGATGTGACCATAGTCATTTTATGAAAAACATATGTAAACATACCTAAAACAAACGTATATGGCCACAATTATTTTTTTTAAGCATTGTTTTAAATAGTTTTAGCTTCCAAACATCTTAAAATATGATTAGGGTGCCCAGGGTAACTTATATAATTTTTTTCCACCACACCGTCGGATTACTATATGCATTCACTGTCTGATCGAGAGTAGGACCAGCCATGATGCGCCTTTTGGAGGTATGTCAGGGCCCTGAATTAAGATATCAGCATAAAACTTATGCAGTTAAAATTAGTTAAAATCTTGGTATGGATCCTAGTGGTTAATCTCAACATGGATCTTAGTTAAGATCTCAGCATGAATCTTAGTTAAGATCTTAGCATGGATCCGAGTTAAGATCTCAGCATGAATCCTACCCGCTAAGCTGACGTAAGCTGACGTTGGTATGGATCCGACCTACGTAAAACATGTCCACGCTAAGCTGACGTTGAAGTGTCATATGATTTCATAAGGTGCACATGGGGTAATATTGAACAAACACCACGAGGTGCAGGGCCTATGCAGGGCCCCGGCATGCATACATATCTGTTAGTCAGTCAGTATGAACTGGTCTTTCATCGATTTAGCGGATTTCAGCGGTGAAGTTAAATAGGTGAGTGCCTTGAAATGCTTCATAAACAATTTCGAAGGTGAGTGCCTTGACTTTAATGTTAGAAGGTGATTTTCTATTTTTTCTCAATTTATTCAGAATTTTCCGTCTGACACCCCCCCCATCTGCAGTATGAGTTTTTCGAAAAAAAATATTGTACTTTTAGCCGCAAGTCGCGCACTTAAGTAAAGGAGCCGAAGTTGCTCACTGCCACTGAGCCGATCCGCTCTGCCAGAGTTACTTACTTTCGCGCGCAAGGCGCGCGAACTGACTTGTTAATTATAAAGTTGTCATGGCGTGCAGGAATTAAGTCAGCGCATTTCGCGCGAAGATTTTTCATTTCCACATTCATTGTAGGGCGATATATAATTATAGCGTATTCATAGGGAATATCGATACAGTTTGATTGCAGCGATCGCGGGTCTTATATAATTTATACGCGGAAAATCGATCAGATCGAAGTAGACTGACACGTACCGCTTTTTGCCGCAGCAGATATGTACAATGCTGAAGCACAGGAGGCCCACAGTGACGGGGCTTTGACCATCTGACTGAGACTAACTGTGAGAGACGGAGCATCATATGAAAAGGGACGGCTGTATCGCTATGAAGGAGCAAGACAGGTCAGCTGGCACCCTCCCAAAGCACCAAGAGCAGAGGACGAAAATCGTGGACACACAAACAGACACGCAGCCGAAGCCCACCACCCTGTCTGAATCCAATCTGCAGTACAGCCCAGGAGTCGAGGGAGAAGGCACAAAACCAGAACCCAAGTTTGCCGACACTTTCGAGACCTTCAGCTTTTCTGGTCAATTCCAGAATGTGGAAGGTGAAGAGGAATGGCTGAAGAGCCGTTTGAAGGGGCGGATGCACTGGCTGGCCCTGATGAGTTTCGTTTATGTCGCAATCACCATTGCGACTTTTTTCCTTTTTGAAGACATGACAGACGGCAGGCCACGGAACACCATCCATCTGTTTGCTCAACTGTGCATGCTCATCATCTTTTCTGTTCTTACTGTCGCTTCCCTGCTCTATAGAAAAAAGCCCAATAACAGATTCGAAGCCCTGCTTGTGGGACTGTTGGTCTTTGCATCTGTCGTGGGAGTGATGAGCAGCAGGAAGCAGAGCGGCCTTCTAGTCGGGGAGGTCGACCTGCGTCCGAGCATTACTGACGACATGCAGCTCTACTCCCTGATGACCATTGCAATCACTTCAACACTTGTGCGCATTCGTTATCTCGCACTCTTGATCATCACTGCCTCCGCTTTTCTCTTCATCAACGTTCCTACATTGATCCTCGCGGCAACCGCTGCGAGGCCAGAGTACACGAATGTGGTCATACGGGGATTTTTGTTGTGTCTGGTCTTGTACCTCATCTTGGTGATTGACAGGAAGAAAAGCGACAGAGAGGGACGGCAGCTGTTCGTGCGAGTAAAGAGGCTCGAACAGGAAGTGGCGATGAGTAACTCTTTACCAGAACACGTTCACGGCAACTGCGGGTCGGTCAGTTAATTTCCTCCCTCGTTTCATAGATACGCAATTTAATCTTTCTTCCTTGCCTTTTCTAAGCAACTCTCCTGTTCTTCCTTTGAATCGTGCAACTTCTGCGATCTTCCTTGCGGCATAATTTAGTCCCGAATATTGTTGCTGTCCATGTTTATTTTGTGACATCATGCTTCTTCTGGCGACATGCAAACCAAAAAAAAACAAACCTGATGAAGGACCGTCACCGACGGACCGACCGACCGACTGGGTGCAGGTACGAGAAGGTCTTCGCCCATTTTCGGGCAATGAAGGAGTCTCTGACCTCTCTCCAGGAGATCATCCCTCAACTAGATTGCAAACAGGTCAGCTTGCTCGATAAGGAAAGTGCGTGAACGGGCAGGGTGGAGTGGGCCTCAGTTTCGCATGGGCATTCTCCAGAGAGAGCTTGTGCCTTACCTTTTCTTGCTTGTAAGCCTCCGTGAATTTTCTTGCATGCATGGCTGCAAGCAGGCGCTCATGCATATGTCTCTTCGCGTGCGCGCGCGCGCGCGTGTATGTGTGTGTGTGTGGTTGTTGGGGGTTGGGTGTGCATGTACGTATGTATGGTCTGAATATTCTCCCCTCCCTTCGTTTCCAGGTCCCTCTTCTGCTACGACTTGTGAGGCATGTTGCGTCAAGTCTCGGGACGGCAGCGCACTTGGCGTCCTCGTACGACCGTCTCATGCAGGTCGGTGAATTGGCGGGTGAATGGGAACCGGGCGGGCGGGCGGGGTAGACATGCAAGGTTAATCCGAGATGAACGAAGTGCTACCTTCAATTGGACTTCAGAAATTGACCCTATTCCGACTGCATGGAGGGCCGCTGGTTTTGCCCTCTTGTGCGTTCGGCGAGAGACATTCTTTGGGAAAGAAGAAAACAAACAAACAAACAAACACTTGTGAATGCACCTCACCGAGGGCCTACCGCAGGTCGATGTCAATGAAGTTCTAAGACAACAGGTCGCGTTCGCACTTCCCCCTCCACAATTGCAACCGCAACCCGGAGCTAGGGGCTCTCACTCAGACAGTGAGCGTCGAATCCCGTGCAGCCTCGGGGAGGGGGGGGCTGGCGCGCACACACAGTGGGAGCCTCAGTCGCCTACGTCTCCTATCGGGTCTGTCCGGAAGGTTGCACGGCGAGGGGGCATTGCAGTTCTTGGGGATCTCCTGGCGTCGGTTGGGGTGGCACCGGAGGAAGGGAGGCGGAAGGGGGAGACCAGCCTGGGGCAGAATCTGAACCCCTCAGGGTGGCAAAACCAAGGCCAGGTTTTCAGCAAGTCATCGAGGAGGCGCGTTTTCGTGGAAGAACTCCTGGCACCTCTGAAGGATTTCCTTCCTTCTGCTGATTTGGTCAGTCTATTCATAGTCAGTCAGGTAGGCAGGTAGGCAGGCAGGCAGGCAGCATGAGAGGCAAGCAGACAGACAGGCAGGCAGAGCGAAAATATAATGTTCGGAAAGGCTCATCTTCTACTAATCATTTTTCATACCCACTCCTTTGTTTCCGTTGGGGTGCATCACGCAGTCGGCAAGTCCTTCATCAAGCTGCTGGGTGGAAAAGGTCAACCAAACCGCCCCCCTCAATTCTCTTATCTCCCTCCCTCCCTTGTGCAGACCTTGAGGATGGAGAAGGGGGCAAAGCCATTGGCTGAGTGGTCACTCGATCTCTCCCTGTTGAACGCAAATGAAGTCAGCGTCGCCCTTGCACTCAGTGACACAGGGCCCCAGAGCCCCCCTCAGTCCTCTTTGGGAGCAGCAGTACAGGCTCAGAAGAGAGGCGTCCTGTCCCCCCCCTCTGTGAGGAGAGAAGTCTCCAAACAGTCGGAGACGGACACAGCTGGAGGAGCAAAACAGGTGCTGACGATCAAGGGTGCTCTTCCCTTGATTGGTCTCCGCCTTCTCTCTCCTTTCCTTGACGGACCTTTGGGTGGAGTGCCCGTAGAGAGAGTGGCTACGTTTCTGCTGGTCGTACAGGCCACTTACAAGCCTGCCCCATACCACAACGGTCTTCACGGTGCTGAGGTTGCGTTGTTGGGATACTGGCTCTGCAAGCACACGGGGGCATTTGATCATATGTCCCCTCTGTGGCACCTCGCGTTTGTCGTGGCAGCCCTGTGCCATGATGTGGGGCATCCTGGAGAGAACAACAACTTCCAAAAGAACAGCGGGTGAGTTCATGCGCAAAAAACGAAGTGAACGCTTGCGTATGCAGCAGAAGTGCAAGGAGGGGGCCAGACAGCCGTCGAAGGAGGACAATAGACGGCCTTCACACTCTGAGCAGATAGGGAGGGAAAGATTTTACGAGGGGCTTGGGGCAGTTGCGGGTCGGAAGGAAGACGGGGGGATGTGGTATCTTGCTGCATCTCTTAAAGAACTTGTGCAAGGACACGAGAGGTATTCAGTTGGATTCTCATTGGAACATACAGGCTAAAAAGAAAGCACTGGCAGGAAGAAGGCATGACGTACAGGAAAGACAACTGCAGCACGTTGTCTCACGTACCTTACCTACTCCCCCCCCCCCTTCTGTCTCGTTTCCGTCGCTCCTTGATCTGTGTGCGTAAATCCCTCAGTATACTTGCATACTCCCAAAGCGTTTTCTTGTTCTGAAGTGCTGGTCTTCGCAGATACGAATATTCTTGTGAAGATTCACTGACCTCCTGATTCATCTCTTGTTCCACACTCCTGGTAATGCAAATCAGCACATTGTTGCATGATCACAATGCGTGATTTCTCGTGTGCGCAGCTCCTCCCTCGCGGTGACGTACAACGACCGCGCTATTTTGGAAAATTTCCACGCAGCCGAGACTTTCCGCATTCTCCTTTCAGATAGGTGCAACGTGACTGAAGGGATGGTCAGGGAGGACTTCCAAACGTTCCGGGCTCTGGTCCTGGAGTTCATTCTCGCAACCGATATGAGCTGTCAGTCAGTCAGTCAGTAAGTCAGTCAGGCAGGCAGGCAGGCAGGCAGGCAGGCAGGCAGGCAGGCAAAAAAGAAACAGCATCCGTCGACATGCATGCAGAGAAATGTGCCGCCTCTTTGTACTTGCTGGAGTATTTCGTTTCCCTTGAATCCGCGGCAGAGAGGCAGACGGAAGGCTTCACGCACATTCCTCCGGCCGGCTTGAGGTGACGTGAGGACTGGATTCGGCGTTCTAACTTAAATTCGATCATCTCGTCCCTGAATGTCTCTCTGTCTCTCCCCCCCATACCCCCCGCTCTCTCTGTCTGTCTCCCTCCTCTTGTGTGTGTGTGTGTGTGTGTGTGTGTGTGTGTGTGCGGGGGTGCGGTTGTGTGTCCATCGATCCATCTCCCAGCCTGTCTGTGAAGTTGTATTTCAGCGTGGGTTTCAGTTGTTCCAGGTGCTCCGGTATTCCTCCTGTATGTGTTGCTGTAACTATCTGTAACTGCCTGGTATTTCTTTGTCCCTCCCCAACCATGCAGTGTCTCCCATCCCGTCTCGTTTCCTTTCAGCGCTCTTTCGTTTCCTTTCCTTTCCCGTCTGTGTGTCGCTCTTCTCAGCTCGACTGCCTTGTGTGTTTGTCGGCTGTTGGTGACAGAAACTAGCTTTTAATTGGCTGTTTCTTCCGTGCAGCTCACTTCGAGTTCATCTCAAAGTTCAAGGTCCGCCTGGAGGCAGGGAACTACCTTGCCAGGCCCCAGGACAAGGACAGGGGGACAGGGGCGGGGGTGGCAGCAGAGAAGCAGGAAGCTACAGACGATGTGGGTCTCCTCGCGAGGGCCTGTCTCAAGGCTGCAGATATCGGACACGCAGCTAAGCCCTGGGACGTCCACTACAAGTCAGTTCATGAAAACAGAATCGAAGGGCAGAGCAAACAAAGGGTCTGTATGAGAAGCCAGATGCTGGAGCTCACTGCAAATTAAAATTTTCAGGAAGAACAGCAAAGGCAGCACCAAAGGCAAAGAATCTCCCTGCGAGACATCTTGGTACTACGCATAAAGATTGACTGGCTCAATGAAGTTTTTTCGGGGCAGCATTGCAGTGTGGGTCAATCGCTGTGTGTCACTGTATTCGACGCGCTCTCCCTACGTATCCTGAGTCGATCGCTCACTGTCTTGGACGTATCATTGAACAGTGTTTTGCATATCTGAATTTTGACCCTGATTGATTTAACGGCATTCATCTGTGCAGGTATTCTCTGTGTGTGGTGGAGGAGTTCTTCGCACAGGGCGACAAAGAAAAGTCACTCGGTCTTCCAGTCTCCCCACTGTGCGACAGAAACTCCAAAACAAGTCTTGCAGAGTCTCAGCGCGCATTTCTGACTTTCCTGTGCCGACCATTGTTCGTCACTCTCGCGACGGCTGACAAACTGCGTCTCGAAAAGGCCGAAGGAGGAACGCAGCGAGACTCCTTCGAGGCAGATGCAGACATGAAACGCCGACGTTTGAGTGCTTTCTCGGGATCGTCTCTGGGAGGGCAGCTGAACACCGCTGTGTCTGTGTCGTTGATCGAGGAGGTCTGCGTTCGCTTGCTTGATGAAAACGTGAAAGAATGGGAAAAGCGGATGCTGCACCGGGAGCTGGGGGGGGCGGAAAACGAATGAATCAGTAAATGCATCATCAGCATCATCAAGGCAAATGATTGTGTCCTGCCGGATAGGGATCCAGCTTGCTCCCTCTGTTTTCCCCTGATTGCCTTCTTGTTCTGTGTCTGAATGCAGAGTTTGGGGCTTTTGCTCGGCATACGCCGTCGCCATCAGCCTATTTCTAGGCGTCTAGCGTTTGGCGGCAACGCACGAGCAGTTTGATTTTTGCAATAGCATTCTACATTTCTAATCATTTACGAATATAAAATTCATGATTGAGTGAATAGATGAATTAATGAATTAATTGGGGAACTTTGAAGGAAGGAAGAAAAGAAAGAATGAAAAAAACAAAGAAAGAATGAAAAAAGCAAAGAAAGAAAGAAGTAACTTAAAAGAAGAAGCCAGGAAAGAAAAGGAAGAGAAAAAAGAAAGAAGAACAAACGAATGAAACTACAGTAACCACGTAAGGTTGCAGGCGTAGCGGTGGTTAGTGGATCGTAACGCGAATCGTAACGGGCTCACATAGTATAGGAAATTATGCCTTGCAAGGTTTTTGCTCCAAGATGTTTTCCGATAATTAAGCTATCATACTGATTCAGCCTATCATTCAGGCTTGATTAAATAAATTTAGATTAATTAGTGACTGTATACATGTGATTGTTTTAATTGCATAGAGCCGGTTAAAGACAGAAACTCACTGAGTCACTGAGTCTCACTTGGTATGCTTCTGCTCTAAGAATTCTGAAATTTGGATTCCTAAAACAGCTTAATACAGCTGATAATGCTATGTGCCGGAAGAAAAAACGGTAGGAACTTTTCAAGCAAAGAAGGAAGAAATTGAAGAAGGAAAAGAAAATAGAAAAAAAATAAAAAATAAAAATGAACTAATTAAAACCAACTAGACCGACATTAAATGCGGGTAGACAATTGCATGAAGGCCATGATGAGGTGCATCCCGATTATAAACTATAAAAAAAAATGTTTTGAACAATATTGAACAATTAAAACAAGAAGAACGAAAGAAATCTTAAGAAAAAAACAAGAGCGACGTGCATATTCAATGCAACCATAAAAATCATTATCACAAAAAAATTAAACCCAACTAACACTTAACACGTACTTAACACCTAACACCCAGAAAAACTACCATAAAATAAAACAGAGTGTCAAAAAAAGAAAAATACCGTAACACCTAACCCTACCACCCCGCCTCTAACACCTAACACCTTGATCAATCATCAACTTTGACCGATCAACTTTGACTCAAAGTTGAGTCTTTGACCGATACAGTGCCTGATTTTTTGTACATACAGTGTGAACAAAAAATTAATTCACGTACATACACACACGCGCGTTATACCAAACGCCTGCAGCTGTATATACGTACCTATATAGCTGATACGATACGGTGTGCTGGAAGTTGGAACTGTAAGTCAGACACGATGGGAGAGGAGATGGCAGAGAACGCCTGCAATGGACTCGACACCCCAGACGAAACCGACGAGGTCCTGAGACCGGAGCTCCTCCCAGCGACAAAGAGTGAGTCTGTCCGTCTCGATCTCTGACAGACTCTGCATCGTCAATCAGCCTCTCTTGAGGGTACAGTGCTGCCGAATCGCTCAATCACACTTCTCGGGTCTGTCAGACCTCACCTTGTTCTACCTTGCACTCGCACAATCTGCCAGTAATGTCCAGCAGTACTCACAGTTCGCCTGTGAAGAGGAATAGGGGACGTGGGGTCTCTCCTGCAGTCGAGAAGGTGGCATGTGACTTGGACGTCGCTGTCGACATGCTGCGAAACCCCTGGAAGGACAATCCCGTCAAGAGAGCGCCATGGAGGCCCTGGTCTCCGAAGAGGCGCGAGAGGAACGAACTTGAGAGAGGGAGTCCAAAAAAGAGAGACCCAGCCGAAGGAATGACGTCAAGTTCCACCAACCAACTGCCCTCTTCTGCTCTGGAGTTCACACTCCTCAGAGTTGTGGCGGAGAGAGTGGACAGAACTGGACGCTACCCATGCAAGTGGAGATTGACAGAAGTGCCCGAGGTCCTGCAGTACTCGGTGAGCTCGCCCGCTCATGCATGCGTCAGAGAGTATCTGTACAGATCGAGTGATTCTGTGTGCAGTCCGAGTGCATGTTCATGCATGACAGAGCACCATGGATGCATGAAGGAATGCAGTAGTTACAAACACGAGCTTGCATGACTTCTTCATGAGACATGCTGTGGAGGACATTGGGACTCAGTCTTCACACACTGATCTTTTTCGGGTCTTTTTCTGTCACTTGCCTGAACCGATGGGCTGTGCTGACCGGCGTCAGTCGACAGCTGGAAAGAGTTCAGGAAGAGTGAACGGCTCAGTGTATCCATTGCGGGGTCAAGTAATAAACGAATGGCCGAGTGAGGGCGTGTGAGAATTTCAGTGAGAAGTGCACCAGTGAGAGCCCGAGGGGCCTGCTACCATCTGCTTCTCTCTCTCTCTCTCTCTCTCTCTCTCTCATTCTCTCTCTCTCATTCTCTCTCTCATTCTCTCTCTCATTCTCTCTCTCTCTCTCTCTCTCTCTCTGTGTGTGTGTGTGTGTGTGTGTGTGTGTGTGTGTGTCCACAAGAACTTTCAAAGCCCCCTTGCACAACATGCCCTCCTTCTCAATGCAGGACAAGCCGCCAGCTTCCTCGGAAGGCAGTGCAAACAGTGTGCTCCACCTGGTGACTTCCGAAAGGGCCCAGCGGGCTCTTGCGGAGGTGCGGGCGAACGCCGAAGGAATACGGGTGAGCCTGTCCAGCTGTACATGATCTGTGAGTGCGTCAATCTAGCTCGGACATCCCCAGAGATGGCCGGGTCTTCCTTGTGATGTATACGTACGGTCGAGTCCATCCCAATGGGCAGATGACTCCTTGTGCACAGACGGGTCTGGGTGGTACGATGGAACTTTCTTCTCGTGAAATGGGGGCGGGGTGGAAATCCCTCCTGGTGCTCCGCCTGCATGTGTGGATGCATGGGCTTATTGGCTGTAGCACTAGCTGGCCTCACTTGTCCATAAGTTTCTTTCTTTCTGCTTTTGTATCTTTCTTCACTGTATTCTTCTGTCTCTCTCTGTACAAGTGACCTTCGATTTGTCTGCTTGACTGTGCATGGATGTTCAGGAGAAGCTCCAAAAAAGAGACGCAGAAGTGTCGAGTCTTCAGGAGGAGCTCGCGAAGTCGCGGACAGAGCTGGAGGGGATCCGGAAGGAGCGCGAGGCCTTGAAGAGAGAGGTGACAAGACTGGAAGCAAGGGAGAAAGAGAGAGAGATACAAAGAGAAAGAGAAAATGAAAGGATGGAAGAGGCTGCGAAAAAGCTGAGGAACGCTTCCAAGGTAAGCGCACATAGACAGGGCGACCGACAGCAACGCAGACAGACAACGAGGATGCACGAGGCAGGCACGTAGACAGACATGGAGGCGAGCCAGAAGGAAGGTAGGCAAACAGAGAAGCAGACAGAGAAAGATGCAGACCGGCAGGCCCGCAGGCAGGCAGTGAAGAGGAGTGGAGAGAGAGAACACCACATCGGTTTTGCCCCCGCGGTTCATTTCCGCTGGAAGCGCCAGAATCCTGACGTGTGTTGTCCCCTTCCTGTCCTGTACGCAGCTCTCTTGTGTAGCTCCTTCTCCCTCTTTCTGTGTTGCTCCCTCCCTTTTCCTCACTTTCCCATCTTTGTCTTTCCCCCCGTCTCTCTTCATTACTCCCCATCTCCTTCCTCGTCCCACCTTTTCTTTTTGTCCTTCCTCCTCATTCCCTAACTCTCTTTCTGCCCCTTCCTTGTCTCTATCTGTATGCATAGGCGCGTATCTCTCTTTCACGAGATCTCTCCCGTTGCTTGCAGGTACCGATGGCATCCGTTTCCTCTCCAGCTCCCCCCCTGTCCTCAGTCGAAGCACGGGAGTCTCTGGAGGCTGTCCGACGCCTGCTGGAGTCCCTGGCAGGGGCCCCGGCACATACACAGGCAGCTGCAGGAGCCCCGGCACTTCCGGGGTCGCGGCCCTCCACGTTCACTGAAATACTGGGAAGTGAAAACAGACCGAGTGTCGCAGGGACTGAAGCTGGAAGGGGATCGTTGAAAGGTTTTGCCCCTCTGCCGGCTATCGGAGGCAAGGGAGGGGGGGGTGGATTCAAACGCGGGAGCTCAGGAGACAGGGAGAGACCGAAGGGGGTGCAGATGGCCCCGGACTTCCTCGACGTCAGGGAGTATGAGGTGCACCACAGCAATCAACTGAGGTGTCAGTCAGTCAGTCAGTCGGGCAGCCACTCAGACAGTCATGACCCTACTCAGGGAATCAATCGGTCGGGCGGTGGTGAAGAAGTGAGAGAAGCATAAATCAAGGGAAGAGGAAAGCGAGGAAAGAACGAATGAAGGAAAGCAGAAAGGAAGGAAACCATGAAGGAAAGAAGGAAAAAAGGAAGGAATGTAGGAATCATCCCCGTCTCCCCTCTCCCACCGTCTCCTTTCTTACTCTCTTCTTTCTGTTGCCCCTTCAACCCTCCTCAACGCGATACTTTTCCTGCTCGTTTCTCTGTGTGTTTGTTTGTGTGCGCATACCTCGCCTCGTTGTGAGAGTACGCGTGTGTCTTTGCACATGCGTGTGAAGGTAGATGTGTGTAGGGCAGGGCGGGTGGGGTGGTAGATGGGTGCGTATCTGTGTCTGTATATGCGTGTTTTCGTATATGCGTGTATTTTTCTGTATGTATGGACGTGTGCGCGAGTGCACCCTCTGGTTCTGCATGTTCATGCGTTGGAAATGTGACGCTGTCTGTATACAAACACCCGCGTCCGTCAGCGTCTGTGTCTAATTCCGATTGTGTTCCGATGTTTGTCTCCAAGCCCATGCGCACATATGTGTGTCTATGCAGCATGGCACAACCCGTCAAGTGACGAGGAAGAAGAGGAGAAGACGACCCGTCGAAAGACAAAATCTGCAACACTGAATCCCTCCACTCTCCGTCGTTCCATGTCCGCCCGCCTGTCGGAGTCTTTCCTGGACCCCTCACCCCTCACGGCATCCCCCCGTGTCTCCACAGATGCACAGGCAACGCCCCCTCCAAAACCCCTATCCGAAACGAAGCCACCAGAATCTGACACGAAAAAACCGCCCCCCCCCACCCATGCCAGAATCGCAGAAGGGACCGAAGAGGGATCCAAGCGAAAGATCAACAGACGCCCGACAGGATTCCCCTCCCCAAAGGATCTGCCGACAATGAGCGGCAGTGCCCTTGAGATCGATGCAGATACAGGGGATGCGCTTGACCGTCTGATCGGTGCAGACGACGCCAAAACGAAAAAAGCAACAGCTGCGTGCATCGCCCCAGAGACGCAGGAGCCTAGTAAGGGGAAAATCAACAGGAGAGCTACAGGTTACCCCAAAGCCATGGCGCGTGCTGCTCGCGTTGCGCCTGAAGAGACTAACACTCCGAGCAAGGAGCCAAAGAAGATAGCAGCAGGTGAGATTACTTTCGGTGCACCAAAAGGAAAAGCGAAAGCGAAGGCCCAGGAAAGCAAATCTGTACAAAAAAGCCCTCCGAAGGCAAAGGCACAAATTGCAGTGGGAGTGGAAGAGCCGAAAGGGAGAGTGCAGAGGAGGGCGACCGGCTTTCCGAAGGCCATGGCTGTCAAGAACAAGGACAAAGAGAGGAAAGATGGAGGAGAGAAGGATGACCGAAGTTTCCCTCTCAAGAAAGGGGAAGGAAAGGCTGGAGAAGAGACGAAGGCCTCCATTCTTAGTGAATCCAGAAAGTCGCTTCATGAACTGGAGGCTGAGGCTTTGCAGGTACGTTATCGAGCTCTTTGGCTTGATCTGTATGAATGCATCGATCCTGTTTGTTTCATCTCTTGAGTGATCTGTATGAATGCATCGATCCTGTTTGTTTCATCTCTTTGGCTTGATCGGTATGAATGCATCGATCCTGTTTGTTTCATCTCTTCGGCCTGATCTGTATGAATGCATCG
>JAHBMJ010001117.1:19619-36172 GCA_018398765.1 Chromera velia | reverse complement strand
CCCTCCCTCCCTCCCTCTCTCCCTCCCTCCCTCTCGTCTTTCTTCGTAACGGTTTTGGAATGGAAGGACGGTGTTGGGTTGCATTGGTGCACGCATGGGTTTTTTCGCTTTCTCTCTCTCTCTCTCTCTCTCTCTCTCTCTCCCCAGCTCTTTCTCTCTCTCTTCCTCTTTCTTTCTTTCCCGTGATGACAGAAAAAAGCCATGGCATAAACCAATTGTTGATAAGGCCTCTTGTGATGAACTGTTTGCAGAGAGAAGAGAAACCCTCGGAAAGAAAACATCTCTAGATGCAAAGCAAAAGGACTTCGCGTTGCGTGCGGGTAGAGAGCAATCCATTGATATCGATCGTGTTGCAAGGTCGCCAATGCCTCCCTTCAAGAGTCTCTTGCTTCTTCTGATGAAGAAGAGTCAAGGGATGATCTAGATGGAGACTAAGGAAAAGGAACGAAAAATGATACAGCTAGATACAACATTGAGCACGATTACAACTGGATATGATATAGTTTCATACTACCCTAGACAACAAAATTATTGAATAAACTTCATGTCAAAGAAATCGGTTCAGAAAACTAGCTAAAAAGTAGAAGAAATACTTTCAGTGAAACTATATCTAAAGATGTTTTTTTTTGTTGGTCTATTGATAAGACTCTATATCTATTTCTCACTAATTTTTTAAAAATGTGTTTTTTGCATATCGTGAACGACCCTAGGGGTACTCAATGACCCATCTTAGCTTCAATAGTGATTATATAGGCAAAGATGATCCAATATAACCCTAGAATCATAGTAATAAGTACACTAGCTCCCAAACTCTCAAAAGGGAAAGCTTGATCCAATATTGTCCCCAAAAATGAAATTTAGCCAAACTCCAAAATTTTATTTAATAATTTTGTCGCCTAGGGTGTGCAACGATCCTTATTATTACATAAAGAAAGAAAACTACAAACTATTTTAGTCTTATAAAATTTTGAAAAATTGTTCATTGTATGATGATTATATACACTGACTGGGACTCTCGTATCTCTAATACACATCACAAAAACAACTTTAATCAAACTTTACCTAATTACATTTCCAGTCCAACACCGAGTGTCACTTTTTCTTTGTCCCACCGCACAAGCCACGAATCGATCTGGCAGACACCCTTTGTACAGCAAGCTGCAACCATGCTAAATAGTCTTTTCCTTTCTTAGTCATCATATACTTCTCCGGATTTGCACATATTTCATCTTCATCATATCTTTCTATCATTTTTTATCCTCTGAAGTCAAGGAAGGTGATCAGTAAACTGAATGCAGCCCTTTCCTGCCGCCCAATCTAAACTGATCCAAGTCCACTCTGTTATCTTTGTGCACATATCAAACTCTCTTAACAGGTTGCCTCATAGCTTTTCAACAGTAAAGCAAGCCCCTAAAATTTTATAGTTTGGAAACTGGTTTTTTGTTTCGACTGTCATCTTCAACTCATGCACAAGTGCAGCTTCCTTCCTTCAAAAAGTTCTCAATGCTTTCACTCTTCAGCATCGCTTTTCATTTGAATGACAAATGATGCGATAGCGCTTCTTTGCGTGCTGTCGCCCCCTCCTTTCTCTAACTTCTTGACCTTCATCCTTGTTAGTGCAGCTTGTTGTTCTGATGTACCTTGTAAGGCATCATAGCCCTTGTATTACTTCCAAGAGGTAGACAAACCAGAGCATTATTTTAACAGCAGGGATAGTTCAATGTAAGACGTATCACATCCAGTATTTATATCTTTGTAACTGTTCTCCTTTCTGTTTGAATCGATATTGAATAAAAAGTGAAAAGTGAAAACATGAGAAATATCAATTTTTGCCTTTACACCCTAGACAACAAAATTATTGAATAAACTTCATGTCAAAGAAATCGATTCAGAAAACTAGCTAAAAAGTAGAAAAAATACTTTCAGTGAAACTATATCTAAAGATGTTTTTTTTTGTTGGTCTATTGATAAGACTCTATATCTATTTCTCACTCATTTTTTAAAAATGTGTTTTTTGCATATCGTGAATGACCCTAAGGGTACCTAATGACCCATCTTAGCTTCAATAGTGATTATATAGGCAAAGCTGACCCAATATAACCCTAGAATCATAGTAGTAAGTACACTAGCCCCCAAACTCTCAAAAGGGAAAGCTTGATCCAATATTGTCCCCAAAAATGAAATTTAGTCAAACTCTAAAATTCTATTTAATAATTTTGTCGCCTAGGGTAGTAAAAATCACTCTCCAGCAAAATTTCTTTATAATCTTTAGTTATCATCTTCATTTAAAGCCTTTAGACAAGTAAAATTCAAAGTTTTTACTGTTTTTAATGTTCAAAAAAACTTACAGTAAAGAGTGTTAGTGGCCTGGAGGCCTGGGAGTAGTGGTAATAGTTAAACAGATAGGCGGATTTAGCCACATGTCCAGTCAAATTTAACAAACAAAACCAATTTCCAGCTAAATTTTAAGTTTAGATTAATATAAAAATCATACTTTTGGCATTCATTGTAAATTAAGATATTTAATTCTATTCTGATGATAACATTGATCATTAATGAGGTGACTTTAACACACTTTAACCCGCTAGCTATCGTGTCCCAATGGCAAAGGGCAGTCTGTCTGTATTCTATCAAAACTCAATCTTCTAGCTACTACTACCATTGAAATACTACTATCGTAACCATAAAATTGATGACCGTCTCTTTATGCTCAAGGTACTATAGCGTTTATTTAAACAACACTTATAGCTATTTAATATCTGTTTGAGATTAAAAAGAACAACAACAAAAAGAAAGGAGAAAACCGTGTTTGCCATTGAGTTACCAACAGCCCGCCTGGTTGAGACGAGAATGTGCGACGCAGTATGGATTTCCCCTAGGGGGGAGGGGTGTTTCGAAGGTTCTGCCCTGTATCCCCTCTGTCTCTTTTCTCTCTCTTTTGATTGTCCAACCTGTTGTGAGGCTGCGATTGATCAGCTGTATCAGGGTGATCGAAGTTATACCTATTTTCGTCACTGGTAGTCGTAGGATGGAACAAATCGACAAACTAGGTTAGATCCGCCTCTCATATATGGGGACGCGGCATGCATGAAAAAACCCTCAATCATTTCCCCTGGGTTTTAGAAAGGATTGTCTGCTAAATAACCTGCAAGACCCTGCAAGTTTGTTTTGCGGCTGTTTGACTATAACTCGCATGATCGGGAGGCTTGAGGGTGCAGCGCCTCGCGCGCCGCGGGCCCCTAAATAGACCGGCCTGCCCCCCCGGGTCTGCATGCATGCATGCCCCAGCCGAATTCGGATTCAAAGATGAATCAGATCCAATTTACTTTACTACTAATCTGCCATCACTTGAACGCAACTCAACCCAAAAAGGCTTGTCAACTTGCTGAAGACGAAGACTACGAACGGAGAATAGAGAAGTTGGAACCGCACCTTCCAAAGAGACTTCTTCCAATCTTCCTCCAGGACACAGGACCTTCGCAAGCACACGCACGCATCTGTCTGTCTTCGACATTGAAGCACTGGACACCTTCACAATCAATTGCAAGGAAAGCACTAGCTGTTTGCTTATATTGATATAGACTCTCTGCTGCCGATTCGTAATGGGCCACTGTCAGAGCAGTGAGCGGAGCGGTCCGCTCTGTTCGTACAGCGGTCTGTACAAATGTGTTTCTGTAGGCAGGCCAGCATGTCCGCATGGAAGGATCCAGCGGGACGAGGAAGACCCTTCCAAGCTTAAGTAGGTGGACTAGAGTGGAGCTTCCTGGTCTCTCACAGTCGACGAGGGGAAGAAGAAATTGCGCACATCATCTAATTGTCTGCATAACCAGTCAGGTGCCAAGCTGGATGAGTACAACCATTTCAGACTGTTTGAGACAGAAACAGAGGAGGGCTTCACGTTCCGGGGTCATCGGATGGTGAAGGTGAAAACGTTCGAGTGGATACAGATTCCAGGTTGGTCTATGTATATATATATAGCTGTGTATACCATCGACAGAGTTTCTATGCGCTTAAAGTTTGCTAAACCATCACGTTGCAGCTTTGCCTTGTTGTTTGACTGACCTTCAGTCTGGTAAAGTTTGAGTCATCTGCGCGTGGTACTCTTGTATCGGCTTTTTCGTGTTGATGCTTTCCATGCATTATACACCAATGCAGGAACGTACAAGAGAGTGGGTCATTCAGAAATGCAAACGGTGAAGGTCTTGCAGGGAGCAGGGGAGTTTGAGTTTGAGTGGGTGGCCTCGGGGGGCCCTCGATGGACCTTGGAAGTGGACTGGGACTGCAAGGAGGGAGGGTGGTTCAGATTGGTGCAGAGCCTTAGAAGGGGTATTTGGGGAGAGTGTTTTCTTCTCGAGGTGGGGGCAGAGGGAGGAGCACCGGCTTGCTGCAGAACGGGTAGAGGGGTTTGAAATACATCCGACAGGAAGACCTGGCACTGCGCAGCAAGGAGCCCTCTGAAGGCGTCATCACACACAGACGCTCATCGGAGCTTCAAGCTGTGGATGCAATTGTATCTGACGTACGCATCATCGAAGTGGACACGGGAGAGACTCCTCTGAAAGAGGATCTCACTCCAACTCTCAAGGTCCGTTTACAGGGGGCTTAATGAATGAAGCGGCATACAAGGGCATGCCTTGCCAGGTATATAAGTGAGCATGCAGACGCACAAACACATACTTATTACATTAGATGATATGTTTGAGGTCTCAGACTGTTGGATAACTAATGGATCACCCTAGCTAGTGGATCACCAAATTTCGCTCCTAGTTTCACTCGATTAGATTTGGTGCATGGGCAATGGCAGTCAGCCCATACACGATGACTTTGCATCGGCGATTGATCTCTAATCTCTCTCCCTTTACCTCATATTCATGCATTCTTTTCGTATTTTAATCAACTGTTTCCCCCCCCCCCGGCCCCCCTTCGCCTGATCGAGGGAATGCAGATGCCATCCATTAACGAGACCGTACTAGAGAACTTGCAAGGGGAAAAAGGAATGGAGACGGAAGGACACACAAAGGAAAATCGGTGAGTCTTTGGCTACAGTCTGAGCCACAACCTCTTTCAATCTCCTGAAGTTGACAGACAAGGCCAATCTCAAAAATGTTTCCGTGACAGTCACCGTCACTGTTCTCCATCACATTCTCTAAATCTAGATGCCCACAATGCACCTACCTTTCCCGGTCTCGCCCGCATTGTGTCTATTTTTTCTGCCTGCAATGCAGCCTTCTCGTTTTGCTTTTTGCCGCCGGCTGCCCCAGCTGTCTATCCATAGATTATCTATCTTTTTTTATTTCATTGTGATCATACCCCCTTTTTGAGTCTTGCAGAATTATAGTGAAACAACACGCATAGATGATGCGGAACTTTAGATCTGACTCGACCGTTGCCATCATGGGGAGAATGGGCAGAAGACGCTCGTCTGCCGGGTCTGCAGGCATGGTGTCAGGAGAAGAGGAGCTGCAGCTTCTTCAAAAAAAGCTGGCAGCATCGGAGGAGCGACTGGTTTCTGCAGAAGCAGTACTGCACCAGATGCAGGTCAGTTGGTTCGGTTTCCACGTATGCACTCTCAGGAACCGACAGTCACTGCATGCATGCATATGTATCTTTCTCTCTTTCACTTCTTCTCTGGCTACTGAGCTGACGGTCTGCAGGTGCACCTGTCTTCCTTAATTCCCTTCCGTCAATCGGTTCGATCAGCGGGAAGATAGATAACATTGTGTGCTTGCAGTACATGCAGTTCTTCTTCTAGCTAGCTCCCTAAGCTCTCTTTGGTGATCGATCTAGAAGTCCGATTATGTTTATCAACAGACTCGCGTGCCCCTTAACCTTAAGGTTCACGTCTTCATGCACGCACCCACATGTATTCATGCCTGCAGGGCATTCTCGATACAGTGGGTACATCGATGAGGAACGGGCAGGAGCAGGAAAAGAAGCTGCGAGAGATGGGCTGTGGTTCTGCGTGGTCGGTGCCTGACCTTGGGAGGACGTTGTCGTTCGTCATGGAGAAAGGGAGACGTATGGCTTTCGAGAGTCATTTCGAACAACTGCAGGGGTGCATCGGAGAATAGCCGGGCAAAGAAGTTCAAGAGGAAGCAAAAGTACCACCTTCATTTCCATTCCCTTCGCCTGTCCTCGAGGCTACACCTGTCCTTTTGCCGCCGCAAAAGAAGGAAGAGCGGCCCCACTGTGACAGACTGAGTGAGTGTCGTGAAAGTGAGGATGGACCTCTCAGTGAGACGTTGTGTCAGGAGAAAGAATGTAGCGCCATCGATTTCCCCCCCCCCTCCAAATCTTCACAAGAGAATGTTCCCAGCCAACCGATGGACATCGAGACTGACGCACAGAAACAGAAGCAGAGTGAAAAGGAGGAGGACGCAGACAAAGAAGTCTCCTTACCTCTTGATCAGACCCTCAGGCTGAAGCTCACACCAGTCCTCGCTGTGTCGTTTGGTGTGCCTTCAGCCGGAACCCGCCACCTTCCCTTCTTCTTTGGCTCAAGCATGACTCCTTGCAGCATTCACGGGGCGCGGTTGTTCTTTGCCTTCGCAAGTCTGGATGAGCACCTGACCTGCCACCAGATTTCCATCTCCCATCTCTTCAAAGACTTCCTGTTGAGTGTGAGACGACTTCGTCACCCAGACGGGCAGAGAGCGATCTACGACTCCTGTGTCGAGTGGATAAACAGGAAGAGGGCAGGTTCTGACGAGCTTGTCTCAGTCGTTGATGCACTGCCCAGCGGGTACGAAGTCCGCCCTCAGGATTAAATTTTGCTTGTGTTGATTCAAGACATGGGTGTAGTAGAGAGAGAAGAGATGTCTGAGGAGGACTGGAGGAGGGAGGAGGTTGGGTGGGCCCGCGTTGAGGATCTCCTCTGCGGTGTTGCTTCCACCTGCAACAGACTGACTTCGGAAGAGTCCTAGGGAAGAGTCCTGGAAAGAGGGGGATCAGATCCGCACCGCCCTATCTCTTGGTGGGTTGAAAGACCTGGTCGGTGAGACTTTGCAGGGTGATGATATGCAGAGAGTAGCAAGGCAGAGCTGTCAAGACACTGCACGACGAACAAGGATGGTAGTGGAGCCCCTCTCTCCACTGTCTCTCTCTGCAGTGCAGGGTGGAGGAGAACTTCAAGAATACCTCTGCAGACAGCGTTTTTTGGAGGGGAGAGTTGGAGAGGCCCCTTTCTTGGCTGCCCTATGTGCTGCCCTCTCTGACAGAGTCAGTCCTCCAGGGACTAGTCCAGGGACTGCCCCTTGGTATGTGCTGGTGGTTGGGTACGACGAGAGGGACAACATGTTCATCCTGAAAGAAGCGGGGGGGATGGTGAAGCTTGATACCCACACGATGGTAACAAATGCAACAAAGACTTTCTCTCTCTTTCTTCTGGAGCACTAGCTGAGAAATTGAGGTTGCACGATCGAGGGCAGGGGAGGGGAGGAGGCGGGACTGCTCGATCGATCGAACACGTATTACATGATATGTATGCACGAGAACATCGATCAGGGTAGGATCGAGGGCGTGTGATGAGCCTGAGGCTCAGCTTGGGACTTCTGATCTGCATAGGAGAAGTCGAGCATAGGGAAATATGTGCGGATCGATGAAGGAGGGACAGAGTAGCCGCAGAATCGAGAAAAGGGAGATCGATTGAACGAAAGAAGGGTTGGTGTGAAAGTGCACTATATTTCTGAGAGAGCTGACAGAGAAGCCTCCCCCAACGGTATGTGGAGCTAGGGATTGCTTCTCTTTGTTCCGGCACCTTTAGATTCGAAAAGGATGTCGCCTCTTCACAAACCCGTTTCCCGTGGTCTGAACGGAGAACAAATTCAGATCAGAATGAAAGCAAAGAAGGGAAAAGCGATGCAAAGAACACGAACGAAATCACAAATTTTTAAAGAAGAGCGAAAGCAATTAGAGAGAAAAGAAGAAATGAAGGATCCGAAGCAAAGGAGGCAAAAAGAGCTAGGTCTTCATACTTGCATTATGCAAAAATACGGAAAACAAAAGAATGAAACTGAAGATCCGTGCTCCTTCTCTCTTCACTCCTCCTTCTCTCTTCTATTGTTTGTTGAATTACCTCTTTCTTGTCGTTTATTGTCTCCCTTCATTTAATCACTGTGCTTTCTTCACTCTTGTTGTGTATGGAAATGTCTTTCTCCGAGAAGTCGTTTATCGCTTCCTCTTCTTCGAGAAGAGAGAGCATGTTAGGGGGGCTGTGGGAAAAGGAAAAGAGGCAAAGTATGCAGAAAGTCTGGGAGTTATTCCTTTCTTGGTCTTGTTTGATCTTTTATAGGAAACTAGATAGGAAAGAATACACTCGACTGACGACTGTGTAAGCGTGACATCTACCACTTCTGCCTCTTCCTTCTTTTAATTTTCAAGATCCACGGCATCATCCGCCTTCAAAGTTGCTTGTTTTTAGCGTCTTGCTTTTCTTCTTTTCCTTTACATGCAACCTCATAACTTGGTTACCTCAGAGTCTCTTCTTTTCCCCGATTGGTCTTTTCCTCCTCTATCTCTCACCTCTCACGCGGTCTAAAGAAGAAAACGTTCGCTAGCTATCTGAAGGCACAGAAGAAAACGAACGAGACCAAGTTAAAGATTGGTCAGAAACAGAGCTACAGCGACAAACCCGCAGAAACCTACCCTCCCTGTCTATCTGTTATGCGACTGTTCGATAACTCGATCCGACGATGAGCATATATCAATGCCATCTCACTTTACAAGACAGCTAAACAACGTACAAAGAAGAATGTGACCGTTCAAACAGAAAGAAATCGAATTCCCTTCTTTTCTCTGTTCAGAAGAAAACATATCATGATCGCCACAAGGAATACAGCCCTCCCCATCATTCGTTCTCCATATCCATCCCACCTTTGGAGGACAAGCACATGCAGATCTGCCTGACGAATCGATTCTTTCGTTTTGCAAAATGCGATTTCTGACTCTTGAGAGCCGACAGAGAAGCCTCTCCCTACAGTATGCGGAGCTAGGGATCGCTTCTCTTTGTTCCGGCATCTTTGGATTCGAAAAGGATGTCGCCTCTTCGCAAACCCATTTTCCATGGTTTGAACGGAGAACAAATTTAGAGCAGATCATTTCGAATGAAAGCAAAGAAGGGAAAAGCGATACAAAGAACACGAACGAAATCACAAATTTTTAAAGAAGAGCGAAAGCAATTAGAGAGAAAAGAAGAAATGAAGGATATCTGAAGCAAAGGAGGTAAAAGGAGCTAGGTCTTCATACTTGCATTATACGAAAATATGGAAAACAAAAGAATAAAACTGAAGATCCGTGCTCCTTCTCTCTTCACTCCTCCTTCTCTCTTCTATTGTTTGTTGAATTACCTCTTTCTTATCGTTTGTTGTCTCCCTTCATTTAATCACCCTTCTTTTTTCATTCTTGTTGTGTATGGACATGTTTTACTTGTTGTGTATGGAATCCTGCGGGGCCCGTCTCCTGGCTGGCATCACATTGGTCGCCGGGCCTTTGGAGAACACCGCGAGAAGCCTTAGGGGGGGGAGGTTGCGTGAATCTGTAATGCTGAAATTCCTTTCATGTGTATGTCTCAGAACCTTGTTCTGTAGACGTCGGCCATGTCATTGACAGATTATGCAGAGATGTATGTACGTGTCCACATGCGATTATGTCTTTTCACCATCAAGGATTTAGACTTGTCTGCAGAAACACAACATGATTCACATGTTGTGTGTCAGACTCTTCCTGCTCCAAATATGAATTAAGCTGCATCCAGCCGCCCAACCACATGCAAGATCGACCGCAATTCAGACAGACTACACATATGTACGCGTGGAAGTACGTACGTATGTGCAATGTGCATCTCTTCCCCCCAATTCATCAGATTCTCGCGTTCTTTCTTTTCTCTCTCTCTCTCTCTCTCTCTCTCTCTCTCCGTCTTTCTCTCGCTCTCTCTCTCTCTCTCGCGCGCGCGCGCCCGCTCTCTCTCTCTCTCTCTCTCTCTCTCTCCCGCTTTCGCTCTCACTCTCTCTCTCTCTCTCTCACACACACACACAGACACATACAGTGACACACACACACACACACACACACACACACATAGTGTCACACACACACACACACACAGTGTCACACACACACACACACACACACACACACACTTATACACACACACATACACACACACACACACACACACACACATATATATATATACACATACACACACATACACACATACACACATATACAGACTCACGCTCACGCTCACACTTAGTTACCCAGTCGTTTTCTCACTCACTCACTCCTGAATCCTGACATAGGATTTTATGGGACTTTACATAGGATTTTACAGGATTTTATAGGATTTTAGCTGTATAGGTTTTCATAAAATTTTATGAGTTTTTAGCCAGGAATCTAGCGGACTATTAATTAGATTTGAAATGCTTCTCCTCAAAGCTAGGAGTTTTAACAAATATGAATGTTTAAAGGTCAATTTGAGAATTTCTCGTGAAGTTACTGAAGTATAATGAGTTATAAATACTTATAAATTGATATTGATGGTGATTGACACTGATTACTAATATATTTCTAATATAGCAATATGTATAAGCAACATGTCAAACAACTGGCACACAAGTCTAAGGATCTGGACCTGAAGGTTCCGAACACAATGTAATCCTGACATTATCCCGTATAATTAATATTAATTTCTAAGTTATCATAATTTACAAAAAAATAACTTAAACATTGTTTTCTAAAAATTTAAATTATTTTACTAGAAATTTAATAGGAATTTTATAAGATTTCAACTAAAATCCTAGCTTAATACTTCGCTACTAGACTCCTAGCTAAAAATCTATAAACTTTAGTAAAATTTTAGCTAAGAGCTAGGCTAAAATCTAGGCTAAAATCCCCCGGTCATGAAATTCCTAGTAAAATCCTGTAAAATCCTAGTGTAAAATCCCATAAAATCCTAGCTACAAGGATAAAACTATACAAGGCTCTCATTCATGAACTCAGGGCCTTTGGTTTCAAAAAGTGGTGAGTTTCCCACTCCCACTTTTTCTTCTTTTCTCTTCCTCCGCTAGGGCGACGTCCCAGAGGGCCTCCCTTTCCCCCCATCGATCAGGGGAAAAAATCGAATCATCGAGCCAGTCAGCGGGGGGTGCAGAATTATAGTATGCATCCATCATTCACACACACACGCCAGACACAATCGCAAATCAAAAGCGTCGCATGATGGAAAGAGAAACGGTGGTGGCAGATGGATAGACATGCAGAATTTCTATCTGTCATTCCTGCTTTTCCCGTCTCTGCCCGGCAGTCCCCAGGAGCACTGAAACTTACACCGAAACGCCTACCTCCCCCATGGTGACCCCATTGCAACCCACTCCCTTTCCCAATCTTTTCATTCGACAGATGCACTTTGAGATGAATGGACGCGTAAGAACGTCGATCAAGCGGAGAACACAGCCGTCCACACGAATGACAGAGACGTCCAGATGAGACTCTTTGTCTCTCTCTCCAGTCGCTCTCACCAAGTCATTCAATGAATCCGATTCTATACTTACACTCCCTCTTTCCATACGCATGCAGCTACCATAAGTTGAAGGAAAACGAACCGCTGCCCGTTTGATTACCTTTTCTTTCCTTTGCAAAGGAACGTACGTCTTTACACCTTCCCCCTCCAGGTCAGAGACTCTGTACCTCTGAGGAACACTCTGGACTTTGAAGCACTAACTCTCAGACTGACGCACGCAGACAGAGCCCTCTCTGAATCGTCTCAGGAAGCATTGACTCGTGCATGGGGAAAGAAACTCAAACGCGCTATCCTCAGTCGCAAGGCACGTCAATTCTTCTACCCCCCCTTCCAATTTTGGGTGTGCTCGCTTCATTGAGGGCCAGACTGGGGCCCAGATTTCGCTGGACGTCTGACTGCAGTGACGGGACCGTAAGTGGGCCTCCAACTCCAGCCAACCGTACCTGAGCCGAGCATCCTGCAAGCAGTGTCGGGATTTGACTGAGCAGCCGCAGCTTTGGCACCCTCTCCTTGCACTTGCTGAAGGCACTGCGCACTCTCCCCGCGTGCGCGCTGATTCAGAAGAGCATCTCTGTCTTCGACCTGGGCCTTATGATGTAGTTGGGCAGCCTGAGGGAAGGGGTGTTTTCTCCTTCTGCGGAAAGCGCAGAAAGGTCTCTTTTGTAAGGGTGTGCCATCATGCCAGGGGACAGGCGCAGAGCTTGCGGACTCCAGCAGCTGTTCACAGCGGAGTGGGGACTCCCGAAGAGAGTCTGAGGATGGGGGCAGCTTGCGATGCCGCGGGGGGGAACTTGAAGCTGTGGATGGACAGTCACTGTTCCGGGACGGGCGTTGAAGCCCTCAGAAAAATATCCGCCCATCCCAGGGGCAGGTCCGCGCGGTGGGGGTGGAGGTGGGGCCCGTGGAAGGGTGTTGGGTTGGTAGGGGTGTTGGGTGAGAACTCCGATGGGTAGACCGGGTGTTTGAGTCGGTGGGGGTGGGGGGGCTGCGAGGGGAAATGGGCGAGGGGGTGTCTGAAGGAGAGGGGGTGAAGGGGAAAGAAGATTGGGAGGAAAGCTCGGGGGGGTCTGGATGCTTGATGACATGGCCCAGGTTTTTTGTACCGGGGAGGCAACAGAATTCCGGGTGCAGCCGCTGGGTGGGTGGGGAGGAACTTGAAAGAAAGGTTGAGGCCTCATGCCTTCACTTCGAGTCGGAGGCACGGGAAGAGACGTCTGCTTGGGAGGGGAAAGGGCTGATGGGGAAGGGAGGAGCATGACCCTGGGGGAGGGATTCAGAACCACAGCAGCTGCAGAGAGCTTTTGCAACTGGGGATGACGATGGTGTTCTTGCCCTTCAAGCTCACAGAGCGTGCCACTCTGATCTGTCCCCCATAGGATGCAGAAAGGAATGCCTCTCTCCTCCAATGCTGCCGCCCACACCTCAACGATCTGACATTTCGTTCCACGGAAGCCGGGAGACTGGATCCGAATCCATTCTTTCGTCCAAGGCATGCGGAAGTCCAGCAGCTTATCTGTCTGACGGTAGAGTTCCCAGGGAGAATCGATCTGCGAGCCTACCAGAACAACCCCACCGCCAACTGTTTTCTGATAATTTTTGACCGCCTCTCTGATACTCAGCTTGGATCGTTTCATCGCTTGGAACCTCAAATTCAGCTTGTCGATTTGCTTGTCGAAGTCTTCCCATGCTGCATCTTCTTTCTTCCTCTCTTTCTGCTTCGATTTGATCAACAGCTTCCCCTCTTTCTTCTTCGACTTCCACCCCTCCCCCTTCATGGTCTGCTAGTCGGAGACGGGGACGATCGAGAGGAGACGGAGGTCGATGCCTGGAGGAGACCCAAAAAGTCCAGAGACACAACAGGTGAGAAGTCTGGCAGAAAAGAGTGGGCTCTCGGTAACACTGACAGCTTCTGCTACATCTTTGGCCAGACGAAAATTGGAGACCGGACTTTCGAAGGTTCCATTGCTGAAGTCATCTGATTCTGACAGCTGCATGCTGATGGCCCCGAAAGTGATGTCGCACAGGGATATAGTCCGAACGCAAAAATGTTGCAGTGTTGCACTGGCTTGTGTTGCATGGAATTAAGAACTTCACTGCATTGTCACCGAGACTATCATGCAGTCTGACCTTCATTAATGTTGTGTGAGCAGTGTGGGGATGTCTAAGGTAAGGCGTTGCAATACTTTGATTGAAACTTGTCGACCGCCAACCTTCCAAGAGCGTATCCATACGACAAATAAACCGATCGACACTGATCGTCGCGATCAGGTTTAGATATCCACACCTATTTAAAACCCATTATGGAGAGATCATAAGAGATCCAAAGCTCCAAACTATCTCCATTAATCTCCATCAATCATATTAAGGATTTCTAATCTTTATATATAATCATGTTCTATCTAAAAAAAGTGTTAGAGATGCTAGGGATAATTAAAAAAAAAAGTTATTTTCACTTATTTTTTTATTTTTTTTTTCCATATAAGAAATGTGTCGTTCCCTAGTGTTTTTATCAACTTTTTTAAACTTTTTGCATCCCCACCATGGTTGTGAAAAAAAAAAAAAAAAAAAAAAGGTCCAGAGAGCGTTTTTTTTTATTTGTTTTTTTGTTTGAAAATTACCTCTACTAGAGATGTTTAGACATGCAGATCATGCAGCAGATGTTAAATTGGAGATTTGGAGATCCCCAATTGAACCCTATAAAGAATGTCTGATGGAATGTCCGAGTCCGGTGAACTAGCCGGTGAAAAAGTCTGGTTACCCAACATTTTGACTTACCTTTTTATACTTTTTTGACAAGTCAACCTACCATTTTAAAAAAGTCTGCGGTTGGTGGATTTCGAGAAGTAAATAGACTATAAAGCTGAAAATTGATGTGTAAAAAGCGGGCCGGCTTAAAGCACCTAGAAGCAAACACCAACTTTCAAAAGCTTTGCTACCTGCATCGTAGTATGTCTTAAAGCTCAGCCGTTTTATATGAACAATCGCTAGTAGCTATAGTGTGCTCCTAGCTTTGGAATATGACCTGAATACTCATAGATTGCCCTTTATCATTAGAATATAATGGCTGGCGCCGCCTGGCGGGTTAAGTCAGATCATTAATTATCATCATCATTTATATTATTGATCAGTCTATAGGCCATCATGCAATGCATGAATCTGGGATAATACTGTATTGCCCCTTTTTAAATTCATACTTCCATCACTCATCGGGGCGGGGCTCTAGGTGGAGCTACCGTCTGCTAGCTAAAACCCCCATCATCATTATTCATTCCTAGATTCATTCATTCTATTGATGATGATTAACCCAGCTCTAGCTAGTCTACAGTGGACACTGACAGGCCGGGCTGTGACAGCTGCTAGCTTGCTCAGATTGAGCATTAAACATGCATTAAACTCTAGATCAAACTAGGTATAATAGAAACGCGGAATGCAAAAAATCAAGCAGAACATAAAAAAACAAGTTCTTTCTTCAGTCGATCTTTCGTCGTGGTCAGTCATGCTAAGATACTCGCCGTCTTCCACCCCCTCTCATTCCAATCACTTGAGCAGGGGCAGGGGGCACTTCGCTGGACCCCGACACTGTACTACCCCCTTGCCCACTTGCAGATGCCCGACTGCCATTCGCGCCCCTCCCCATTTCCCTTTCTTCCCTCTCTTTCCTGACCATCAAACCTCCTATTAACTGAGGCGGAGACGCCTCTTCAACCTGCAAAGAATTCTCTTTCTGCCGATGCCCATTGCGCGGCTGTTCTCGCTGCTGTGCCTCTCTGACCGTCTCTGGTGAGGAAGACGCCGTGCGATGGCCTGGTCCCGCAGGCGGGGTTGCAAGTGAGGACCCTCTGCGTACCCCCTCCCCCTGTGTTTGTCCTCTCCAGGAGTCATGACGGCTGCCTCTCCGGTCTGGTGGCCCTGCTACTGGGGGGGTGGTTGTTGTACCCCCACCAGTAGAGGCAGAGCTTTGGGCAGGCCCGGGCCCCCTACCACTTGCAAGAGTGGGGTCCCCGGCATGTCCCCCGGATGTGCGGGCACCCCTCTGACCTGCCAGGCCCCCCCCCGGGTCCCCGGACCCAGCAGGCGCAACCAAATTACGAAGCTGAGAGGCCACAGCCCCCACTCCCGCCCTCACCTGCTCACTCCCCTGCTGGGTCCACCCTCGCGCAGTGTCTAGGGAGAAATTGATGTTCAAAGCTCCAAAAGGATCCATTGCACGCCGCTGCAAAGAAGTCATCACCCCCGACGCCCCGCCTTCTCTTGAATGCACCCCTGTAGTGCTACCGGCAGGGGGTGACCCTGATGGGGAAGACGCACTCGAGGGCACAAAGCCAGCAGGTGCCCCGGCATGCCCCCCCTGGGTATGGGGTGGTGGGCCCTCTGTCCTTGCTCGTGAGACGCCATGTCCCTGTGCCCCCCCCTTCGCCTGAGGGCCTGGAGGGGGAGACGCCATCCCCCTCCCACCCCTCATCTGCCCCCCCTGCCCGAGCTCCTGTTGTCCCCCCTGTACGTGACCAGGCGGCAACGGCACACCTGCAGCTGCCCTCTCACCGAGGAGCTGGATCTTCCCCCCGATGGACGACAAGAACGCACCCAGACCGGCCGGCTGGCCTCCTACCTGGCGGTCGGAATCGGCTGCGCGGGTAGAGAAAAAGAAGTGTGAGGAATCTATAGTAACACACCAAACGGTCAAATCACACCCAGACAGATCGACGTTTTGGGCTTCTATCTTGCTTCCTCTACTCTTGGAGAAAGGTATGCAAAGCAATTGAACGAGGCAGGCAGGTAGGGAGAGATCAAATTGAGCGGAAAGAGCGATTCGATGAAGCATGGATACTGAACGTCCCAAATGAGGGAAGACGAAGAGAGAGACGGAGAGAGAGACAGAGAGAGAGAGAGACAAAAGAAAGAACTCACAGATCGCAGAGGGACGACGGCTGCCCTGTTGAGACCCCTCGGCGGTTCCCTCCCTGGTCAGACGCCTGCTTTCGCGCGCGCACACACACACACACACACACACAGAGTGGGGGGGGCGGGGGAAGGG
>JAHBMJ010001117.1:0-19407 GCA_018398765.1 Chromera velia | reverse complement strand
GGGGGAAGGGGGGGGGGGAGACCCATGCAGAGGGGGGCAGCGAAGGAATGGAGATGAGAAAAGAGAAAACAAGCGAACGAAGGAGTATCAGCATTTCATTCAGACGTCGAGGCGCGCAGGAAAAAAATCAGGGAGCAGGGAAGCAAAAACAAAAGTTTAGAAATCTGGACGAAGGACCGCCGTGTGCTTATTTATTCGTCACATCCTGGCAGATTCGTGTGTAGCAGCAACGCGACCTCATCTGCATCCGTGTACAACGGCGTCAGCCCCCGAGCTGGAGCAGGATAAGGAAGGAAAGGGACGTGGAACGGAGAGCAGCTTTGAGACATCACCGGACACCTGCTTCCTCCCATGCCTCTGTTTTTTAATAGCAGTACACAGAAAACCGCAACAAGAAATGGATTTCAGTCGATCAAATTCTTGACTGACCGGATGCCTGCAGCCCCTGTGAGAGCCGCCACTGTCAGGGCTTGTGCGGCCGCAGTGTCCCCCCCCTGTCTGTCCAGAGCTCCCGAGCCTGATCTTCTTTGTGAAAGTGCCGGTTTGGGTTTGAATCGCTCGTCCTTTGGGGGAAACAGACTGCGAGGGGTGATAGGAATTTTTGGAGGCAGCTTCAATTCGACCTGCACAACAAATAGGGACTCTGCGGGAGGGGGACGGCGGAACCTGGAAGTTGATTGGGTTTGCTCTGGAAGTGATGGGCTGTGGGGTTGGGGTGGTAGGGGTAGGGGGAGAGAAAGGGGCTTGGCTGCGGCGGATTGCGGACGTTCAGGTGATGGCATGGGCGTTGCGTTGGTGGTATCAGGAGACGCTTGGGGGGTTTTGCGTGCTTTGAGGTTCTGTTCGGTGGGTGATTGAAACAAAGAAGGCTGAAGTCGTGCAGACGCAAACGGATCGCCACTTCCCTTCATGAAAATATCTAGATCACCGAACAGATCCGCGTCTTGCTTTCCTTTCTCATTCCCTGCTGGCTTGTTGGGAGCCACTGGGATACCTTCTGTTCCCTGATTCTGCGCTGCCATCCGAGGAGGCACTCCTGTCGGTGGGCTGGCTGCAGGCGCACCTGATGCAACAGAGGGAAAAGCACTGGCTGCCAGATCGGCAAATAAGTCCTTCTCTTTTTCCTTCTCCTTCACTTGCACCCCCCTTACCCCCCTCCCCGCAGCACCCATCAAATTCCCCATACCTGACGGCAAAGCCGAACTAGTGGGTGGTGCATTTGCTGTTTTTATTGCTGGTGCCCCTGAGTGTGCAGGCGTGGGTGTTCCCCCCTCAGACGAAGACAAAAAAAGCTCGAGGGGTATATAGGACACTTTCCCCTCATCAGAAACTATCGGAGCCCCTCCCTCCCCCTCCCCTAAAACGACAAGGCCCCCGCTAACAAAAGACGAAAAATTCGATCCATTGTCGGATGAATTAATGCGATTCAACAGATTACCCCCACTACCCCCCACTGCGTGACTTTCGGATCCGGCTGGGGTCGTCAGCACACCGGCAGAACACCCCTCTTCACCCAAAGACACAGGCACAGACACACCTGGGTCTAGGGCAGAAGCTGTCGAAGATCCTGTCACGACAGGGGCTGCGATTGTGAACTCTGGAATTGCGGCGGAGGGAGAGCCTCCACTCTCACACTCAAAGAAAAAATTCGTTTCTGACGGTGTCACATCCATTGCCGTCTCTAATGCCGAAACCAAATCTGCATCATCCCCCCCCTCCTCTTCTACATCCACATCCAAAGCTTCATTCTCTGCGTCGGCCTCTGGAGGCAGAAATTCACTGAAAGAAGCAACCCACCCCGCATCCACGCTCTCTGACGACCCAGCAAAGAACTCGGCAGGAAACACAGGTGTCCTGTTGGGTGACACTACCACAGACTCTTCCGCCGCCCCACTAGATTTTCGAGTCGGCCGGCTCTTTCCCGTCGTCGCCCCACCCGCTGCCCTCGCTTTTGTTGACGGGGAGCCCGTCGGAAACAAAACTGCCCGACGAGCACAAAACGAGGCCAGAAGGGGAAAGTGACCCCTATTTGCTCCTGTCGCATCACCCCCCGACCCTTTCTGTGCATCTTCTTTTGACCCTGGGGACACAGCGGACCTCACGGCGCTGCCCTCCTCCCCTCTCGGGGGGGCCAGTCGGGGCACGGCCGTCCGGATTCTGTAGACGAAGAGACGGGACCCCCTGGGCGTGCGGAGACGGCACTCTTCCGTGGGGCCAGCTGCAAGTCAGGGAGCAGGACAGAAGAGAGGGAGAACGAGATATCAAAAAGGAAAGCCAACAGCTGGGACAGACAGACACACACACATACACACACACATACTGAGGGAGAGAGAGAATGAGCGTCAGAGAGGAACAAGAGAGATGAGCCAAAAAAGGGGGGAGGGGTTGCATGCATACCGAGTACAGAGGAAAGGGCTTCCCTTCGCCTGCTGGGTGGGATTGAGTGTAGTCAAAGAGAACAAAGCAACTCTGAGACTGACACACTGACTGTTCGCATCTTCAGAGTCGGGACATGAGCCTCCCTCGAAGTCTCTCTCCCTGTCTTTCCGGGACACCGCGTAGATGTGCAAAGAGGGCCACGCACACGCAGACTTCCAAAAGAGCTCAGACCAACACCAGAGCACGCGGGGGCATATGAGGGCCTGCATGCGATCAGGAGAAGAAGATGCATCAACGTTTGAGAATGACGAGAAGAATCCAAAGGAAGAACTCTTCTCCCCTCGCGATGGCCTGCAGCGAGATGGAACTCAAGAGAGAAAATATATCTGAAAAAGTGACGGGACGGAACATCGATAGAAGAGAGAGACCTGAAAGCGCTTCCGTCAACTCTTCCTTACTCGCACAGACTTCCAAGCGAACGCTGCCGATGCACCACCCATCCACCAACCCACCCGCATTTCGTCCACTCTCTCACAGAGTTCCTCGGGACTGTAAGAGGTCCGTCTTGGAACGTCTAAAGATCAGGGCATACATAGAGAGGCACAGGGCTGAGTGTGCATCTGAGGCGTCCAACGCACTCTTCCTGTTCTTCCGCAAAGTTTTCTCCCTTCAGCCCGCAACGAAAAATAAAACAAGTCACGAGGCAAAGTGCCCCATGCAGCGAGGAGGGACGGAAAGAAGGGACAAACCAAAAACAGTCAATCAAGGAAGGATATGGATGGAATTCTATAAAAACGAAATAAACGCTCCCAACTGAGGCCGCATCCTCCTTTCTGAATCTTCGAATGATTCGAGCCCTCATCTGTCCTCTTCAGAAGTCTTTGGGAAATTTTTGACGCAGTGAAAAAAGAGTTTCTTCCCTGGCTAAAACGAGCAATTGACGCTATTCTCTTCCTTTCTGACTCTTCTCAAGTGCCCACTGAGCTTTGCAAGAACACCCAAAGCCGATTTCATTCCTGACTGACCTCTGAGCGTTTTGAGGGTCTCCTCATACTCCAGTTTCGACAGAGCCGCTGCAGTAGAGAAGAAAAGCGGAGAGGAGTTGGCAAGGGATCCGGGAAAACACAAAGGAAGCAACGGATGGGGGTGATGACCAGATGCAGAAGAGAGGGCCGTGTGCCGACACCATGCACGTCAATGCAAGAGTGCATGGCAGCGGCGCACCTCCACGTTTTCTGCCGAGCTAGAAAAAACGAACAGCACATACGCATGTTGTCGACCAGGAAGACGAAATAACATTGGAAAGAAGGGGGGCAGGAAAGAAGGGGATCCTACAGAAGGCACTCACCTTTGTGTCCGTACAAAAGAACGAGGGCGACGCTGCAAAGAAAAGAAAAAGAGAGGAGGGTTCCAGAACAAACACAAAGAGTGTGTCTCTTTTCCTCCTTGCCTACGACGACTCTGTTGGTTGGAAGACAAGGCGGTCCGAGAGGAGGCTGGGTAAAAGGTCAAAAGAAAACGAAGGAAAGGAAGCGAACGGAAACGCAAGAAGGGAACAGACTACCGGACAGCTCTCAAGAAAGTGACGAAGGCAAAAACAACGGGAAGGAAGGGAAGCAGGTAGGAAAGAAGAAAGGCGACGGGCCAAAATAAAAACAAAGAAGACACACTCCCGACAGCAAAAAAATCTCCACACACGAGTCCACGGAGACCCAACTCACCAGACAAGAATGGAGCTCCCGTGCATCAGGTACAGATCCTGCGTGCAAACAATCAGGTCAGAGAACTCTGGAAATTGCAGAAACAAAATATCCTCTGCGTTCCACACTGAAGCTTGCGTCAAAGAGCACAGAAAGCTTGACTTTCAGGGAGTCTGCACGCATTCCTACCGGCTCTCCCGGGTTCGAGGAAAGGGAAAGACGACTCGCCGAGAATCGTCGGCACTCCACTCTTCTTTCCTCTCTCCTTTCTCGTCTGCTGTCTTCGCACCCCCATTCTCTCTGAATCCTGGACACACACATGCCCTCTCTAGCAATCGACCGCATCCACCCCTGCCCCGGGATGCACAGAAATGCATGGATGCCTGCAGACAGACGGACAGACTGTCATAACAGACTGACCCATACGGCCTTCGCATGAGGCAGCGGGAGAGAGTCCACGAAGAGGGTCATGAACCATGGCATGGCGTAGTAATTGGCACTCACGGCGATGTGGTGCTCCTCTGGGTCATCGAATTGCTGTGGGTACACACACACACACATACACACACACACACACACGCACGCACGCACGCACGCACACACATGCACATACACACGCACACACACACACACATACACGAACATTTACACACATTCACACACACACACACACACACACACACACACTCACACTCACACTCACACTCACACTCGCACTCACTCACTCACTCACTCACTCACTCACCCACACTTACACACTTACACACACACACACACACACATACACGAACATACAACACACACACACACACACACACACACACAAACTCACACTCACTCACTCACTCACTCACCCACCCACACTTACACACTTACACACTTACACACACACACACACACACACACACACACATTCTTTTTGGCCATGCACAAACACGCTTGTGGAACTGTGATGTCCGAAATTGAGACTCGGTCGTCTTCACTACACACATATCGGAGCTACAGGCTGCGTGGGACCGTGATTTCCGAAAAAAAAGACACGTTTTCTTCGCGACGTCCAAACCAGATCAAAAAGGCTGGGTGTGACTGTCAGTCTCCTAACACAAGGATACGCGTGCGTGTATCTACTGCAAAAAAAAACTGTGTGGTACTGTGATTTCCGAAAAGAGGAGACAGAGTTTTTTCACTCCGCAGAAACACGCTGTGTGGGACTGTAAGTCTCTCAAAAAAAGTGGAAGTGAAAGAAAGAAAACAGTCAGACGGATATGCAGAAACGGAAAAGAGAGAAAAGGGAAAATAAGAAATGGAAAGGAAGTGGGAAAAGGAAGGGAGGGAAAGGGGAAAGAAGGAGGGAAGGAAAGGAGGAAGGAGAAGGTGCAAAGAAGAAAGAGAGTGAGATAGACGAAAGCATGGACACAAGGAACCACAAAAGGAAGGAAGAAAAAACGACAGACGGAAAAGAAAGCCACAGGGAGAGAGAGAAGGGAGGGGGGGAGAGAGAAAGAGAAGGAGAGAGAATGGGACCAGGAATGAAAAGGGGAGAAAGAGCTCTGGCTGACCTGAAACCTGTCATGCATCTCCGGCATCAGTGCCTTCACCAATTCGTTCAGCATGCACGCGCACTCCCGCACTCTCGCAAACCCGTGTGAGTAGAAGTTGAACAGGTCGTACGTCTCGTTCTTCATCAACGCGACCAGACCCTCAAATGCTTTCTGCACACACACATGCGCACACGCAGGGCACGCACAAACAGGATTTTCTCGAATTCTGCCACTCCGTACGGCGCTCATTCGAGAAAACGGACAATGATTTTGTCTTTCTTCAGTTCTGTTCTTCCCAATCCGCCCCCTTGGTAATAAAGTTCCGTCCTTCCCAATCCCCCTCGGGAAACAAAAAGTTCGAGCCGAAAGGCATCCACTTCAGGAAAATCCGCAACACACACAAAGGAGCGAAGTCCTCCTTTCCCCTCGCCCCCTGCCTTCTCCTCCTTCCGACCTGCTCGCCCAGTTCTGAGACGAGGAATCCGACCACAAAGTTCATGCCTGCAACCAAGCGAGGGAGAAAGGGTGAGGGAGGGAGAAGAGGCAACAAGGAGAGGTCAAAAACACAGAGGGACACGAAAGGAGAAAAAAAAAAAAAACGAGTAAAAAAGGACACAAAGAGAGCGCAAACAGGAAAACAGATCTCCTGGATACAGAAGGCACGGAAGAAGAGGAAGAGTGGGTTCGCCGACAACTCTCTCTGGGCATCATAACACAGCTCAACGGAGCCAGCAGATCATTTTTTTCACACGCACATTCATTCTCATCGCACAGGAATGCAGGAAAGAAAAAGTCATGAATCTGCCACGGGGACGATAAACGGCAGGAACGGAGAAAAAAAGAAGGGGAAAAGAAGATTGAGGGACAAAAAAACAATCAATTAAAGAAAGATACGGAGGGACAATTAAACGGAAGGAAGCACCCACCCTGACAGTACCCGAGGCCCTTCAATTCGGAGGTTTCCAAATTGGCGGCTGCCCGGAGGACGTTGAAGAGCATCTTTTGGCTGCAAAGCGAAAAGAGAAATGCAACAAGGTAAAAAAAGGAACAGACAACAAAAACAGTGAAAGACACATCATGCAGACGGAGAAAAAAAAGAGATGGGGAAGGAGAGAGGGGGAGACAAGAGACAGAGAGAGAGAGAGAGAGAGAGAGAGAAAGAAAGAAAGAAAGAAAGAAGAGAAAGAAGAGAAAGAAGAGAAAGAAGAGAAAGAAGAGAAAGAAGAGAAAGAAAGAAAGAAAGAAAGAAAGAAAGAAAGAAAGAAGAGAAAGAAGAGAAAGAAGAGAAAGAAAAGAAAGAAAGAAAGAAAGAAAGAAAGAAAAGAAAGAAAAAAAAAAGAAAGAAAGAAAGAAAGAAAGAAAGAAAAGAAACAAACAAGCAAACAAACAAGCAAACAAAGAAAGAAAGAAAGAAAGAAAGAAAGAAAGAGAGACAGAGAGAGAGAGAGAGAGAGAGAGAGAGAGAGGAAGAAACAAACAAACAAACAAACAAAGAAAGGAAGGCTGATCGACTGACCCCTCTCCCCCCTTTTCCTTGAACAGTTCCATTTCGGGAAGCGTTCGGCCTGCAGGATTGATTGGTGAGGTCGAAATAAGTAGAGTGTCTGTGCACGTGCTCCACCATCACACCGTGTCATCCTGACCTTTTCATGATCCCCTATTCTGTCGTACATTTTCTTGATACAAATCCAAGAGGAGGATAAACAAAGCATCGATATTTCTTCGTTCTTCCTTCTTGCGAAGAGAGAGGAGAGACACGAAACAAAGGAAAAGGAAGCAGCAGTACCAGAATTCCACTCAGCAAGAGGAGAAACAGAAATTCTCCCCAAGCACGAGGGAGATGAAAGCAGCATCGACTGCATGAATGAGTGACTGACTCACCGACGTCACGCAGAATCGCCGCATCCGCTTTCGCGTGTTTTCTGTTCCGCAATTCCTGCACTCACATAAAAACGACACACAAGAGCGAAAGCAGAAAGCAAGGAGACGAAGAAAGAGGGCAGCAGAAAAACAAAAAGAAATACTTCAGATAGAAAATGTCAATTCGCCGCCTCGGGAGGTGACGGACTCTGACACCACGCCTTCGTTTTCTCTTTCTTTCTTTATCCCCTTCACACGAAGGAAGGAAAAGGAGCGGGGGCCCTGGTTTGGGGGCAAACGAATCGACCGAAGGAGGCAAAGACACAAAGAGAAAAAGAGAATGGACGTCGGGGGCAGATGGGCGAAGAGAGGTTTCCCTTCTCGTCTGTCTGTTCTCACTTCTTTCTTTTGTTCGCTGACCTCATACGAAGCCCCGATCGGATTGCGGGAGTGGAGGTGGGACAGCGGGTCTCCTGACAGACAGAAGATTTGTTTCGTTTCCGGCCGTGCACGGCAATCAATTATCAGGAATCAATTCAAACGCGGACCGACAAAAAACCGGACGGATGGCGGTGAACAGATCTTTTGAGAGAGGAAGGCAAACGAGGACAGCCGGGCGTTGCAACAGAGAGAGAGAGAAGTGCAGACTGACAGACGGAGCTGTGCCAATCAAAGGAAGTGCCAAATGGGCTGTCAGCATTGAGGGTCACTTCTGCTGTATATAGGAAGGAAGAGCACAACCGAACATGAATGGATTGCAGAATAAGCCAATAGACGGATCAGAGGTGAGGATTTGAGAGAGGCGGGTACAGAGCGACCAAAGATGGGACTCACTCACTCGCTCACTCACCCACCTGCTCACTCACTCACAGGCACCTGCCGTCCCCCACTCACCTGTGAGGATCACTCTCCAGTAGTACGGCCTCAGGGGAGGAGGGAAACCCTGAGAGAGAGACGGAGAGACAGACAGAGCACCGGAGAGGGGAGTGTACAGGGCGGAGAAATGCGACATTCACACATGCATACACGCACGAACACGCATCTGACTCAAGCAAGACAGGAAGGCCGTAGAGGGTTCCGAGGCCTTCGCGGCCACTGGAATCTGGCCTTCTCTCTTGGAGACAGTAGGCAACGCAGCGGTCTCGAGGAGGGAACGGGAAGAACAGAAGAGATAGAGCAAGAGAAAAAAAAAGGAGATCCCCTGCCGACCTTTCGAAAGGTTTTCTCCCTTGCCCTTTGTGAGTGCAGAATGCGGTATATCTGCTTGGACAGGAGTGTGCACTTGAGGAAGTCCTCAAGAGTGCAGCACTGGAAAGTGAAGATGCAACGGAAGGAGACTTCATACCAAGTCAGAGGCCTCTGTTCCAGTGGAAGAGACTCCATCCCCCACCCCTCTTTGCCAGAGAGCCTCCGTGGCCGGCCAACACTAACACCCGTATGCGAAAGATGGGCTACGGCCTACACCTGGGAAGAGATCTCTGCGACATCTTCGTCCCTCTCCACATGAATCAAGCAAGCAGCTTCTTCCACGAGACGGCAATCATGGGTACAGAACAACCCCAAATCAGTCTACAAAGAAATCATCTAATAACACGACTGAGTCTGGCCCGAAAGTTTTTATGTCGTAGAAGGCAGAAGGCGGTAACTATCACATCCCCAAGTGTTACCTAAACGCTTTCTTCTCCAGTCTGCCTCTCTGAAAGCGACGATGGATCGACGCGTCTCGCAGCAAATTAAGATTTGAGTCTGCATCAATGCCTGTAAAGCATGCAGCGGTTTTTACCCCCGCGGCGCTCTTAAATTTGGTCCGCGGTACCGCCGCGGGTTTCACCTGGTTTCAAGCGCTCGGAGGCCGCCGCGAAAACCTGGTTTCAAGCGCTCACAGCCCCGCGGCGGCCTCTAACCCCTTTACAAGTCTTGATAGGTCATATCAAATATATCTATAAGTATTTTATAGCAGGAATAAGTCATTCTATTATGGTTTTAAACTATTTCAAACATGAAAATAAGATAAAATAATATAATTAATATAGGAAATATTAAGAACAAACAAAAAATAAATACACAAAAAAACTAGTAACTCATTTATTTTTAATCTAATTCACAATAAAATAAATTATAAGTTATAGTCTGATCAACAATCATGGTGTGACATGACTATTTTGAAATTGATCGAATTATTTCGTTGATTTGAATGCATTGCAGAGAATGATTTTTGAATTAATCAATCAATTCACAGTATATATTATTCACTTACGATTTCATACGTGTTCATACGATTTCCAGGCATCAGAGTGACACACTTATTTCTTTCTAAAATCATAGTCACTCACATGACCATCTGATTCCAAATCAGAGGTGCACTGCCTGAAGAAGGCCGCGTAGTCGGGCACTCGCCCTTGAGTGCGGGTCTGACTTCTGGTTCTCCCCCCCCGGGGGGCACGCCGCAGACAGGAGAAAATTTCGCCCCGCGGCGCGCCCTTCGGGTGCCCTGCGGCCAAGCGGGGTCGGAGCGACCCCGCAGCGTTTGCCTACAAACGCTGCGGGCTTTACAGGCATTGTGCCTGCCTATCAAAGTCAAGCGCCGCCGTCCGCCAGGACCACCCTACGCACCCCGAAATTAAGCTCCGCCGCATTCTACCACCCTCCAACTCTCTTTGTCCCCCCCCCTACCCACCCATCCCATCTGAACTTCTCTACCGCTCTGATGCGTCTTTCACTTCTAGACCGAAGTGTACCGAAGCAAACCGAAACGGAGGGTTATGCATGATATCATAAAATTTCATAGAACAAGTAATGTAATTATTAAATTCATATTTTCAACTATATCACATACATCTCAATCTAGAGATTGCTTGGTACTGTATCACTTAGTTACGCTTACTTAAACTTATTCTACCTAAGTCTACTTATTACTACATGTTCTAAAACCGGCTCATATTAGTCTTATAATGAGTAATAATGAGGATCGTTCAGTAAAGTCAGATGATAAGTCTACAAATTTTTAATTAAGTTACTCTGCTGAGCACTACTTGAACACATTTCTAAACGTATGCCCTCCACAATCAACCGATTGCTGGAAGGCGAAATACATGCACAAGAACACTTCACCGAGCTCTTCACCTAAGCACTAAACCAGTCGTTACACCAATTTGATTTTTTTATGGGTCATTTTCCTTCAACTTCCAGAGGAACAATGGAAACCCAAAATCGGAGGCCTCCTCCGTCTTCAACTTCTTTTTTTTCTCCGAGTCCCTTCTTCTTCTCACCCCTGACGGCACGTTTTGACTTCTTTTCCCTCCCTCCCGAGACTGCCCCCCCCGCTCCTGCACTCTCTGCAGCTCCGGGTGCTGATGCCACTGCACCTGTGGGTGTGTCTCCACGTTCATCCCCAGACACAGAGAAGGAAGAGGGACTCCATCCGTCGATATCCCAGCCAGCCCCGTCGGTCTCTGGGGGGACTCCCCCTTCATCCCTCTCCTCCTCAGCCTCATCTGTAGCACTGTCTGCCTCAGGGAGCGCGCTGAGAGGGAGGGCAGAGAGGCAGAGGAGGGAGGAGAAGAAGGCATCGAAGAGTCCCAGGACTTCCAGACTTTCTGACTCCATTACCTGGTACCTGCACAGGAAGGGGAGAGACAATTGAAAAGGATGGAAACTACGTAGTATGATATTATGCTGCAGGGTATTTTCTACCACTATTAGAAAGGCAAGAGATGGAACGATCGTGGTCAGATTGCGTGCACAAGGAGGGACAGAGAGAGACGTTGTGGGAGGGGCTCAAGGAACACTGCAGGAGAGGAGAGAAGACGTCGATGCTTTTGTCAAGGAGTGAGAAACAAAAGCTGCAAAGCCAAACGAACACAGTTCCACCAAGAGGCTCACACACAGACCCTCTGCCATCCCAATCCGACTCAGTCTCAAGATGAGATGAAAATAAAAAATCAAACATCCGCCCTTTATGACCTCTGTCCCTCTCTCCTCTTTCTCCTTCCCTGCCTTTATGTGTGTGCCCACTCCCACCCCACCCCCTTCTGACCTGATGTGTCCCTGAAGAGACGCCGCGTCCCCGACTACACAGATCTCCAGAGGCCGGGACAGGTTCGAGAGAGGCACTACGAGACCAAAGGAATCGTTGCCCACTACCTCGAGGAAGGTCTCAAACAGATTGCCTCCCGAGAACGTGCGGTTACACAAGTGCAGGAGGACTCTAGAAATTCCATCTGCGTGCTCTATCAAAGACTCGTTGCCGCCCTTATCTTTCGCTTTGATTTTGTCAGGAGAGGAAGAAGGGAAGTCTTCTGTTCCTCCTCCCTCGACGCCTCTCGCGATCAGTTCCGAAATTTCCTTCACGATCTCGTCGTATTCGACGATGGAACCTGAGGGAATCAAGGGGGCAGGGGAAGAGAAGATGATTACTGGAAGCGAAGAAAGGAAAAGAGGAGAGACAGGGAAAGACGGACGTCAACAAGAAAGGACCGAGAAAGGAGGGAAAAGGAGAGTCGAAGGCGGAAGAGCAGCACAGGAGAGGAGCTATGGGTGTTCCTCTGCGACCACGCACAAACGGCCGCAGAGCCAAACACGTCCAAACTACTCAACAAAAAGAAAAGAAAAGGACCTTGGAAGAGTTTCCCATTGACGACCACTGTGTCCCTCTTCAGGTCCTTCACGTCCTGGTACCTGCGCGCAGCACAAAGAGACGGGCATTCATGGATGGACATTGACACAGAGAGGAAGACAGAAAGCTTGACATCTGCGTAAATGAAAACACACACGCAGCTAGAGGTAGCGAGGTAGGAATCGGCGTGGAGATAGATACAGATGCACGGCCGCAGTGCAGGATGAGGGACATAGAGTCTCACACAAGGGTCCCTCCCGGCTGGTGGATAGATGGAACACGGAACTAACTATTTTCACAAAGAAAGCTCCCTCTTCTCTTCCAGGCAAAAAAAAGGCACATGAGCCGATGCACCGACCAACCGATGAGGCCGGAGAGACGGATCTGTCCAGGGAAAGAGACGGTGTCTGATCAGAGGCCCCAGTCCCCTCAAAGAATCCCTGCATCCATCCATGCATGCGTGGAGCCATGCAACAGGAGAAAAGTGCACTCGAGGGGAATGTGGAGCATCTACGAGAAGGCGATTGATTGATTCCACTAAATTCCTCGATTGCTCACTCTCTCTCCCCACGCCTCTGTACCCTCCATCCCTGACACACTCATTTACTCACGCGCAAACGCACACATACACACACACGCACACGCAAACACACATGAAGACACGCACATATGTGCGCGTGCAACGAGAGATGCGAAGATCGGGAGAGCGAGACGAAGGAGAAGAGCAATAGGGAGAGAAACACATCAGACCACAAGGGGAGGACTTAGAGAGAGCTGATGAACGCACAGGAGGGCAATATACCAATTTCACGGTCCCACCCAGCTCTCAGGAACCGGTTTCTCCTTCATCACACACAATGCATGTGAGAAAGCCGCCCGAATCCCTGACAAGTAGTAACGCGTTGCTGACTTGTACTGAGAGGGGGACGTTGCTTGGCATGGCATTTTGTTGGTCTGGAGGAACACTGAGGGGCCGGAGGCGAGGGCGAAAGTCCCATCCCCCCATCTCTTCTTTTTCTTCTGGCTCCCTGAAGAGTCGCCCTGTCTCTCCTGCCCCCCTCCAGTGACTGGAGTGACCGGGAGGGCTCGCAGAACTTCACAGATGTCCTTGGCGTCCTTGCTGGAGAAAGATGAGAGTGCAGTCGCGTCGCCGATCTCTTTTTGGTCCAGGGCCTGGAAACAAACACACACACACACACACACACACACACACAGGGACTGAGGAATGGGTGAGCGGCTGTGATGATGGTATAAGGAAGCAAGGAAGGGAGACATTCATGCACACGTACAGAAAGAAAGAATGAAAGAAAGAAAGAAAGAAAGAAAAGAAAGAAAGAAAGAAAGGAAAAAAGAAAGAAAGAAAGAAAGAAAAAAAGAAAGAAAGAAAGAAAGAAAGAAAGGAAGGAAGAAAGAAAGGAAGAAAGGGGGGAAGAAAGGAAGGAAGAAAGGGGGGAAGAAAGAAAGAAAGAAAGAAAAGAAAGAAAGAAAGAAAGGAAGGAAGAAAGAAAGGAAGGAAGCAAGAAAGGAAGAAAGAAAGGAAGGAAGAAAGAAAGGAAGGAAGAAAGAAAGAAAGAAAGAAAGAAAGAAAGAAAGGGAGAAAGGGGGGAAGAAAGGAAGAAAGGAAGAAAGAAAGAAAGAAAGAAAGAAAGAAAGAAAAAAAGAAAGAAAGAAAGAAAGAAAGGAAGGAAGAAAGAAAGGAAGAAAGGGGGGAAGAAAGGAAGAAAGGAAGAAAGAAAGAAAGAAAGAAAGAAAAGAAAGAAAGAAAGGAAGAAAGAAAGGAAGAAAGGGGGGAAGAAAGGAAGAAAGGAAGAAAGAAAGAAAGAAAGAAAGAAAGAAAAGAAAGAAAGAAAGAAAGAAAGAAAGAAAGGAAGAAAGAAAGGAAGGAAGCAAGAAAGGAAGAAAGAAAGGAAGAAAGAAAGGAAGAAAGAAAGGAAGGAAGCAAGAAAGGAAGAAAGAAAGGAAGGAAGAAAGAAAGGAAGAAAGAAAGAAAGAAAGAAAGAAAAGAAAAGAAAAGAAAGAAAAGAAAGAAAGAAAGAAAGAAAGAAAGAAAGAAAGAAAAGAAAAGAAAAGAAAAGAAAAGAAAGAAAGAAAGAAAGAAAAGAAAGAAAGAAAAGAAAGAAAGAAAGAAAGAAAGGAAGGAAGGAAGGAACGACCAGAGAAACGAGGGAAACACGAAAAACGCGCCCCGACTCACCGACCCTTCTCAGTTCCTCAAACGTCTTCATCAAGTCAAGCACAGCCCTAGAGGAAGAGACCTTGATGCCCTCAATCTGCAACTCCAGAAAGAAACAAACAGAAGAATTACACTCAGATCACACCCGCTGCTAGACAGACATAAGACCGGGGCAAAGCAGAAAGAAACACAACCTCGCAAAAAGTTGCGGGGCTCCACTGAGTGAAATGGCACCTTCTGTGTGCGCATGTAATCCCTTGTTTTCAGTATCTCATGTATCTGCAGGATTGTGCTCTGGATGTACTAGTCATTTCGGCTCCTTTCCCAAAAGATGTGCGTGTCTGAATGGAGAACATGAATCCACATGCATACACGCGTCTCTCGAATCCTTGCTTCACTGGTTGGCAGGCTCTCTCTTCTGCAACAAAGAGGGGAGTGAATGCATGTCCGAGAACAGAAGCAAGAGAGAGAAAGGAGAGTCTCTCGAATCAAAACGGACCTTTTGTTCCGTCTCCTCTCGGATCTTCTGAGAGTGCATGAGCAGACTAAAGTCAACAGCGCTTTTTCTGTCTCTCAATAGCGTCTCGAGACGCCGCACTGCTTCGCTTTGTTTTCTGCTTGGGGGCACGGCAGACGGAGAAGGGGGGGCGGCTGTCTTTTTCTTTTTTTTTTCAGCGGAAGGGGACTTGCTTGAGGCTTTGTGACTTGGGGACGCTCTCTCCTTTGATTCTTCTGTTTCTTCCTCAGGAGACAGGGAGACGCCCAGCAGGTTCTCTGACATCGCCATCGTCTCGTGGAGGGCAGAGAGGTCGTTCCTCAGCTCTTGCAAGGACAGACCGCGCCACTTGCCGGCCTCAAAGAAGGCCCCTCCTGCTCCAGTGCCTTGGTGGCTTTGTGCGGCTTTCATGACTCAATTTGGGAATGAGGACGAACGGAAAGAGTACGTATCCGCAGGGAAGCTATCGATGGTGCTTCAAAGGAAAGAGGAAAAAAGACAGGCTTGCCTTGCCTTCCTTCTTTTCTCCTTTCCTGACTCGAATGTCTTTGTGTCAATCTGGATGAAGCGGAAGAACAATTAAGGAGACGGGGGGGGGGGAGAATTTGATGTGGAACTCCGGCAGGGCAGGGCACGATCCGAGAGGGTACAGAAAAACTGTCAGGGACAGACTGACTACCAGCTCAAAGTGCGCTCGAGGAGGGTTTCCGCCTTCCTCCTAGGCTCTGCAGTCTGTCAAGTTGTTTCGGGAATGCGTCGGAGACGGAGACGGGAAGAGTGTATCTCTCAATGAAGCTATTGTGCTCTCGTCCATGCAGGAGACTTGGCTCAGAGATCCTCTTACTCTTCAGCCAACACTCCGATTTGGTGGTTTTGAGGGTTTTGATATTACCACAAACTCAATTTCTCTTCTTTGGGTGCACTTCTCTCAATTTAACGCGGTCCACGAATTAATGGAAAAGCTGCATACGCGCGGACTAGATGGTCCACGATCATCTCAGACTGATCTCAGACTGAAATGATTGGCGCGTAGACGCGGCGGCGGCCCAATGCGGCCGACAGCGATTCTAGGCCGGGAGAACATCACGCTTCTTCAGTCGATCACTGAGACTATCTGAGACTGGCTTCATCGCCGATTCAACAGAGCCTTGTGGATTCGAGCACATTCGAGCAGACCCTTCCTGTATATGCACGCCTACTAAACTAAGCTTCCCCTCAAATGGACAGGACGTGAGCCCTCAGTGGGTCATACAGACAGTCCCACCCCTTCCCACCCCCTTCACAGAGTGCTGCCGGTATTGCCGTCTCCTCGATCAGTGTGTCAGCATGTGCGTGTGGCAGTCCTGAACTGGCAACAGTGAGAGGGGTCTCCTTTCTCCCATCTGAGGCCAAAGAAGCAAATGCATCCCGTGACCCTCTCCCTGGTTCACTGTCTCTTCTCTCTCGCAGTGTCTTTCAGTTTTTTCCCAAAGCTGCCAAACCAAGACAGGAGACGGGAGACAGGGAGACGGACAGCAGAGAGACTACGCGCACCGCGTCCCCTCCAGAGAACGCAGCTTGCTGCAGAGACGGCAGAGACGGGAGACGGCAAAGAGCATTCCCTGAGGGAGAGGCCAGAGGTTATCGTGAAGGTCGCAGTGGACGCTGCAGGCAGCGTGGACGACCTCCGGCAGAAGCCTGCGTCAGTCAGTCATGCTCTCAGTCACTCACTCAGTCAGTGGGTCAGTCACTTTGTGTGTGGAGAAGGAGGAGAAGGAGGCAGTGTCCGCAATCACCAAACGGGTTGTGCCATGTAAATAAGGTCACCCACCCATCCATACATCTCCATGGTGTGTGTGTGTGTGTGTGTGTGTGTATTTGTGCAGGAGGTTCACGTCTCCAGAATCTCTGAGGGAGGTACACAGGCTGCGAAGAGAGTGCGACGCTGTGCTGGTGGGGTCGCGGACTGCTTTGAGGTCTGTCTGCCTGTCTGCTTATCGACACCTCAGACAAAGTGGGTTTCCGCATATGAATATATCTTCCTGTATGCCTGTCCGTTGTCGGTCAGAGGCTTGAGATTTCTCTCTACTTGCCTGCGTGTGTACGTGCAGGCATCCCCCCCTGACAGGCAGAGAGATAGACAATGCCAGTCTGCCTTGCCGGTCTCCTTGCTTTCTCTCATTCTGCTTCTACCAGGAAGTGCACGCAAAGAGATGGAGGGTCCTTTCCTGATGCATGGTTCCTTCCTTCGACAATCAGAAGAATGAGGTGCGTGGGGGTTTCTCCTCAATTAACCCGATGATGGTCGAACCCATGCATGATAAATAAAGAAATGAGACGAGATGAGTGCCTGCAGAGACGATCCCTCGTTGACTGTTCGTCTTGTCAGCTTGCCGGAGGAGGAAGGGGAAGAAGCAAGAGAGCGAGAGAAATTGACGGCAGGATGGTGGCCTGAGAGTTTCCGTTCTCGTCCTCGCACAGAGCAGCCCATTCGGGTCGTGTTGGACTCAAAAGGCCGTCTCGCTTCGTCTTTGGCGAAAGGGGAGAAAGCGAATTTGAAGGTCAGTCATTCAGTCCGATGAGAGAGCAAAGTGGAAAAGGGGGTTTGTCTTGGTAGGAATGGGAGAGAAGAGAGGTCTCTGTAGACTTGGGGCAGGGATGGAGGAGTGGAATGGAAAAAGGGAGGAGCCACAAAAACCACGAATAGATTGGACCTCTAGCCAGCCAGCAGGTTGATGGAAAAGCAATGTGAACTAAAGGAAGCGTGTGACTTCCTTGAGAGAAAAATGGAGTTGAAGTGTTTTTGTCTGTCCTCTTTCTCAAGTTCATGGCTAGCTGCTTGTCCTTGTTTGTGGGTGCTTGTTGCAGCTGCTGTGCGATGAGTTTCGGACCGTCGTCTTTGAGGTTTTTGCGGATAACCGAAACACGAAGGAAAAGCAGTGCCAGGGAAGCGACAGACGAGAAGGAGGAGTAAAAGTCCGACACAAGGAAAACGACAAAACAAAGGCTTTTATGGAAGTGGAAAGTGAACCTGGAAACGAAGGTCCGACGGTCTGTATGCCTGCCTGTTCATGTGTCGATACTCCTAGCTGTCTGTATATACACACATTCATGCACTGTCTCTCGATCTGTTCATCCACTTATCTGTCTCCCTCCATGCCCGATTCGCTACTCCCCACGCCCTCTTCTCCCTCTCTTTCGGTGTGTCGCTCTGCCTGTCTCTCTGTCTGACTAATTGACAGAGTGGTCTATTCGTGAAAAGGGATATCGCGTAGCCTAGTTATCAGTTTGGTATCCCTCGCTCCCACAAGCATTTATCCATCCATCATGCATAAAAAGAAGCACCCATTGCGCACAACATGTTACTCCCTCATTGCGCCAACTCATCCTTTTATGATGATTGCAAAGAGACTGGGGAATCCTCCGATCTTTCCTGACTTCCTTCTCCCCTCTCTCTCCTTCATCACGCAAGCAGAAGGCCCTGGATGTGCTCGTGTGGTCTCTCTGTCTGCCTGCCTCCGAGTGTTGAGGTCTTCCCACGACGTTCAAAGAGTCCTCGTGGAAGGGGGACCCTCTGTAGTGAGGAGGTGGGGAGGGAAGGGGGGGGTGAGAGAGAAAGCGCATGGGTTATTTTGTCTCTGACTCCGAGGAAACCACCTCCTTCAAGCGTTTCTTTTCCTGTTTGCGGACGGAGATTCCTTCGTTCCTCCCTCTTTGTGCGCCTTTTCTGTGGTAACTTGTCTCGCTGTGTGAAGAGGTGTGTGTGTGTGTGTGTGTGTGTGTGTGCGTGCGTGCTTGAGTGTGTGTGTGAGCGTAGGTGTGAGTGTGTGTGCGTGTGTGTGTGTGCTTGAGTGTGTGTCTGTGCTTGAGTGTGTGTGTATGTGNTGTGTGCGTGCGTGCCTGAGTGTGTGTGTGTGTGCGTGCTTGTGTGTGTGTGTGTGTGTGTGTGTGTGTGTATGTGTGTGTGCGTGCGTGCCTGAGTGTGTGTGTGTGTGCGTGCTTGTGTGTGTGTGTGTGTGTGTGTGTGTGTGTATGTGTGTGTGCGTGCGTGCCTGAGTGTGTGTGTGTGTGCGTGCTTGTGTGTGTGTGTGTGTGTGTGTGTGTGTGTATGTGTGTGTGCGTGCGTGCCTGAGTGTGTGTGTGTGTGCGTGCTTGTGTGTGTGTGTGTGTGTGTGTGTGTGTGTATGTGTGTGTGCGTGCGTGCCTGAGTGTGTGTGTGTGTGCGTGCTTGTGTGTGTGTGTGTGTGTGTGTGTGTGTGTATGTGTGTGTGCGTGCGTGCCTGAGTGTGTGTGTGTGTGCGTGCTTGTGTGTGTGTGTGTGTGTGTGTGTGTGTGCGTGCGTGCTTGAGTGTGTGTGTGAGCGTAGGTGTGAGTGTGTGTGCGTGTGTGTGTGTGCTTGAGTGTGTGTCTGTGCTTGAGTGTGTGTGTATGTGCGTGTTGATTGTGTGTGTGTGTGTGTGTGTGTGTGAGTGTGTGTGTGTGTGTGTGTGTGTGTGTGTGCGTGCGTGCTTGAGTGTGTGTGTGAGCGTAGGTGTGAGTGTGTGTGCGTGTGTGTGTGTGCTTGAGTGTGTGTCTGTGCTTGAGTGTGTGTGTATGTGCGTGTTGATTGTGTGTGTGTGTGTGTGTGTGTGTGAGTGTGTGTGTGTGTGTGTGTGTGTGTGTGT
>JAHBMJ010001116.1:22500-32845 GCA_018398765.1 Chromera velia | reverse complement strand
GGGGGGGGGGGGGAGGGAGAGAGAGAGAGATCCCCACAAGCAACTGAGGTGCATAGACGAAGTCGACATTCTACTCGTGTTTCTCTACCTGCGGTCTTGTCTTTCTTTGTGCCCATCGCCGCGGAGTTCCGCCTCCTTTTTCTTCTCTCCACAATAATTTCTCTCCGTCCTCTGCCTGCCTGTGCGTCTGTCTGTGTGTGTTCTTTCCTTCTCACCTGCAGGTCTGTGTTGATGCACCCCTGGTTCTTCCTTCGTTTCACCGAATTGATGGGAGTGATGAGGGACACACCCATGGAAGAGCGCAAAACCGTGTTCTACCTGCCCCCCAAGGGAGACTTCAGAAAAGTCCTCAACGAAGAGGTTCTGCTGGAGGTCATCAGCAAACGGTTGGAGGAGAGGGGCCAGGGGGAGACGCTGGTGGTACTCGACAGCCACAGAACGGCGAAGGACATGTTGCAATTGTTGGGGAAGAACGCAAGGGCAATCATCGGGCCACACGGAGGTCTGTCTGTCCGTCCGTCAGTTTATGAAAAGAAGGAGAGGAAAGAAAGAAATGTGCAGTCTGTCGGTTGGTCAGTCGGTCTGTCTTTGTTTGTCTGTCTCTGTCTCTGTCTCTCTCTCTCTCTCTCTCTCTCTCTCTCTGTCTCTCTCTCTCTCTCTCTCTCTGTGTGTGTGTGTGTGTGTGTGTGTGTGTTTGTGTGTGCGTGTGCGTGTGTGTCTTCTACACACATCGGGACTCCCCACGCACGTTTCTCTCTCTGCATCTCTCTCTCTCTCTCTCTCTCTCTCTCTCTCTCTCTTTCTCTCTCCTTATTTTCTCGCTCGTTCTGCCTTTTTGCAGGAAAGTTCTACAACATGCTCTTCTGTCCGAAGAACACGCTCGTGATTGAGTTCAACCCTCCCGACAGGGGGGGATGGTCTCAGTTCTACGAGTACGCAGCCATGCTGGACTTCGTCTACGCCCAACTGCCCATATCCCCCACAGCCAAACCCGAGCACAACATGTTCGTGCCCCCGGACCACGTCCTGCAGATATTGGATGAGCACCTCGGGAAGATTCCGAGCTCACCCATGTTGATGCACAAATCTGTGTACCTACCCAAGGAAGTCCTTTTCGCATGACTGTACTTCGCTCGGAAGGAGGGAAAGGAGATTGCAGCAGGAAGGGGGGGGGAAGAGAGACGGAGAGGAAGGAGAGACAGGAAGGACAGCAACACATAGAAGGTGCGCTGGCAGGAAGGGATGGAAGAGAGGACAGATGCGCCAGCTGCGCTTCCTTTTTTCAGTCTAGGCCCTCAGGCCCTTTCCTGCCCTTGCACAAACGATGGCGCTGCTCTCTCGAATTCTGCGGCCAGAACGAGAAAACACGGAGTGAGGGTCGTCCTCTCTACAGTTCCCAGATAGAGGGGCCTGGGGGAGGGGTGGTGGACTTGTCCAAGTCTGCTCCATGCGGGTTTCTGCAGGTTTGCACGCGTGCATGATGATGCAGTGGGAGAAGCATTCGTGGATTCACTCCATGGAGAAGCCCGTACCAAGCATTGCTTTATTTAATCGTCGATCAATCTGATTGGCGTTAAACTGCGGTGAACATTGCGTGAGGTCTTTGTTCTCTCTGAGTATTCCTTTAGCATTAATTTGAAAGTAAAATTCTGAGAGATATATAGTCACTGGCATGCTTAATTCAAGTTTATTGTTCTTGACATAGAATTGTCATAAGTTATTGAAGTCGCGGTCTAGGCTATGTATAGCTCATAGCAATATATAAGGTCTAGGTCATCGAATTTATGAATTAATTGGTTATAAGTAGTTCTAGAAGTAGTTATATCTTCATATCTATCTATATATCTATTTAATAATATCTAGTATCTAAGTATCTATAGCTCTGCGTATAGAGATGCCGTCACTGCCGTACGTACTACATAGGATAAAATTGAAAATTCAGTTGCCTTCTACTCAATTTTGAAGGGACTGATGATAATGATGATGTATCCCTAAGAAGGCTTCCCATGGTTGATTCAGAGCGGCCGTCAAAGCCCGGGCGCCGAAGGCGCCTGGCTGCCAAAGCCCGACCGCGCCGAAGGCGCGGGCCTGTTAAAGCCCGACCGCGCTGAAGGCGCGGCCATGCCAAAGCCCGACCATGCCGAAGGCGCAGGCCTATACCAAAGCCCGACCGTGCAGCCCCAAAGCCTACATGTGGCTTTTGCAGTTATACGTATATTAATGCATGCATGCACAAAGGTACAAAAGCTGTCTGAAAAACGTCTCGGTCTTCTGGCTTGTTACTGTATATCGGTCTGCTACGGTCAGCACCTACTTTTAGGCTGGCGAATTCGATCTGACCGTGTCTGTGTACTTTTCTTTTCCCAAAATGTTCACTGGCAGCCTGCCTTTTAACGCTCGTTTGCGAATCGCTGTGTTGGACTTCCTTGAAGATGCGGCCCTTGCAGAGTCAGTTTTAGAGCTCTTTCTGAAGACGTTGGGGGTGGAATCCACAGAGCACATTGAGAAGTACTTTGAACCCCGAAAGGAATTTGAAGCTCTGAAGCTTCGACATGTTCAACAGGCCAACGAATTGAAGACTTTTCTTTTAAAGCGGCTTAGAGGCGGCTCACAGAAGGCGAAACCTCAGCAAAAGGCGCCTCCGGTGCAGGAGGCTAACATGCAGTCTTGGAAACGGACTGCCCCCCCCTCTGCACGGGAGGAGAATCCTCCTTCGGGAGCATCGCGGGGATTGATGGCCAACTGGATGGGTCCGTTTCTTTTTCACTGGCTGACTCAATCGTTCTGCATGCATGCATGTCGAAAAACTGCATCCGCGGTCAGTGTTCTCCACTTCTCTTTACGTACTGTCTCAGACTGCATAACTGTGGATCTGACTCTTCTATTGCCTTTGTCTCCTTTGTTTTGTTTGCAGTGCAGGGAGCCTCAAAGAAGCTGAAGCCCGACAAGCCCGATAAGCCCAACAAGCCTGACAAGTCCAACAAGCCCCTCATCAGAGATTCTTCTCAAACAAGCCAAGAAGCTCTGGGGAGACGGTGGAAAGGCCAATCAGAAATCGGTTAGATGTTGCTGCCCTCATTCAGAGGGCTGACCTAATAGATGACGAGAAGGTGGACCGCTTTGTGAAGTGCTTGAAGGAGAAGAAGGACATGGAACTCATCAAGGCGTGGTTCACCAATTTGCTTGAGGTCAGTGGGAGCCGGTGGGAGCAGGTACCACTGGGAGGGTGGGAGGGAGGAAAACGTTCGGAGACAGGGGCTGCAAGCTCTCACAAAAAGAGAGATGAAGAAGGAGCTGAAAGTAAGACATCTTTCTGCTCATGCAGGTGGAGAGTTAAGCGAGGTTCGAAGGGCTCTAGCCTTTGAAGTTTTCAATGAAAGCAGAGAATGATGGGCCCTGATGACAGTTTGAAAGTATAAGCCCGCGGTTTATGTGTATCCCTTCAAGTCAAAAGTTGGTGCACCGGCGCACGCAATCGTTTGCGCCAGTGCACCTCCTGCTGCAGCTTTTGATTCGTCTACTGAATCTGCAACTGGGGATATTAGCCAATTGATTGAAGAAGCTGTGGAGGTAGAGGCTTGACGGTACGAAAGGCGGCAAGCAAGAGGACAAAGAGCGCAAGCAAAAGGAAAAGCGAAAGCAAAAGCAAAGGCTAAGGCAAAAAGCAAGACAAAAGCAAAGGCTTTTTTGTTTGCCCGGGTAACGAACGAATATAGTAGCAGCAAAGGAGAGAGGGCTACAGAGTCTGATGATGATGACGATGACTATCGCCCTGCTGCGTGCAGAGTCCATGGATCTAGAATTCTTAAATGAAGACTGACTAAGACTGACAGATTCAAACTGATTAAAATCGATATTTTTTTGTTGTTGTTATTTTAAATATTTAAGTTAATTATAGCAGATACTATAAGAGAGTATTAAAATATTTTAAAACTAGGTTAAACTAGATTAAATTATGTTATAATATTTTTAAGCTACAATAGACTGGAGGTATATTCTATACTAGAAAGAAGTAGCTTTCTGTCGCCAGAGCCTTGACGATATTGCATACTAGAAAGAATGAGCTTTCTATCGTTAAAGCCCTGGCGCCGAAGGCGCTAGGCTGCCAAAGCCCGGAGTTTAATTGACAGACTATAGGGTCATAGGAAGGCTTCATGTTGAGGGTTAAATCCTAGATCCAGCGATGCTGGATCCTAAGCCACTAACAAGGCTTTGAAGACAACCTAGAAAACGTGACTATCCAAAATCACGACTATATAACCATATTATAACGGATTTATATGACGCGCTATATTGTTGTCCATAAATCACTTAATTGAATTTCAATAACTAGTTCAACTATATATAGTTTAGTTTAAACTGTTCAAGAGTAACCTAAAATATTTGAACTAGTATTTGAATGGTATGAAATCAAGTGGAAAGGATGGAAAACGACCTCATGGGAGGTGGCGTCTCTCATGAGAAAGCTTACCACTGAGTCGAGACTCGAGAGGTGGAGCAGTTTGAAAGCAGTTTGAAGTAATAACGGTTCTTTTTTTTTTATCAGTCTCCTTACAAATTTTCTCCTAGATAGAAACGCACTCTGTCTGACACCCAACGCTAGACGCCTTAAGAGGCCGATGGAATTGGATGGATACCGATGGCAATGGTGCATGTCTGCCTCTACTGCCTGAGAGTCTCTGTTGCAGTTGTCGCACTCCTCCCACAGAAGGGAAACGACATCAGCGATTTAGAAAACATCTTCTAGATACAGGGTATTTAGAGTTGCGAGAATGAAGCCCCCTCCCGTTGTATGATGCAGGTCTGGTAAAGGGGCAATAAAGCATTGTCCTAGACTCATGCACTGCATGATGGCCTATAGACCGATTAATAATGATGATGATGATGATGATAGAATCTATCCCAATCCTATAGTAAGACTAGATTCCTGTATACACTACTAATTTTTAAGTGCTAAATTCTCAGGCTGGGTCTTAGCCGCCTAAAGATTTTACTTTTGGTTTCTGTAAAAAAAGACCTAAAACATCTTCATCGTCATCATCATCATCATTCACCATCACTATCGGCCTATAAATGAGCGTCTAACATTCGGCTGGTTCAATGCGCAGCTAGACACACTGTTAGGGCAGTCTTCTCCCATGAAGGAAGATAACACAAGCAAGAACGGCTTTCCCGTGACGGCCACTCACTAAATTCCCGCGGCAAGGCAGAGTAGTCTTACATCCTCATATAGAACGCGTGGCCTTGTCCTCTTTCTGCCGAAATCCAGCTCAATCAGAAGAAAGAAGAGCCAGAGAACCTTCATTCTGATAGGTTAGGTTAGGTTGCGCCCTTTCACCTTCATATCTTGCCCCAAAGCTCCTTCTAGCCTGCCTGTTTTGAGGTAGATGGCGGAGACGGCTGAAGAGACGGGCAAAAACGGTAGCCCGGCTTGGCTTTATCCCCATTCCGCGAATCACTTCCCAAAAAGGGAGAAAACCTCATCCGTCTGACCCTGTTGCCAGTGTTTCGCACTCAGCACACGTGCGCGCCAACTGCTTATGCTGTCCAACTGCAGGTCGGTGAGGAACGCTTAAGAAAGGGCGTCTATTCCCTAGGCAGGTTTGCGGAACTACCAAAAACTGCTTCCCGTCTCCTTCTCCATCTTCCTCCTCAAATGCAAGTGCTCTCTTCCTTCTGGCCAAAAGGTTTCAGAACGGCATCGTGTAGAAGTGAGACTTGCTTCCCCATCAAACGACGGATACCAATTGTCGAGCTAAACTGGTTATTCTACAAGCAAGGAGGCAAACTGTCTCTCGTGATTGCTTTCTCCTCAGGGGTCGACAGGAGTCGATACAAAGCTGAGTCGATCTGTAGCAAGAGAACGCATCGTTGATAGCTCTACACGACTTAAGTTGGTAGAAACGGCTGACACATCCTATAAAACCTCTTCAAATTAATTGTTATATCTTATAGACTTATACAAATTGTTGTTTATTTTGTTGATCAGTTAGCAATGGTCTAACCCCAGTTGGAGTACTAAACTCCTGGGCATAGAATCTAGGCCATATAGTATAATGTTATATTAATGATTCATATAGTTATAGTATTCAATTTATAGTAATTTATAGAAAAATAGAGTAACTTGTACTTCTGGCCAGAGAAACAAAAGTATAAGAAAGAATCACCAAATATGTATAATCCACAAACCGAGTCTTTTTAATTTGATTTGATGATATATATATAGTTCGATCAGTGAGTTTGTTCATATAAGAGATGCGATGGGCCCAAACGCATACCATCCGGCGCCGTTTCAAATAGACAAGCAATGTAGTGGTAGCATGCTAATTCAATGAAACTGTACATTGAAATAGGCGGTCCTGGTTGTAAACTGGAAATTCTCGTGCAGGGAAGACTGTTTACAGAGAGCAGAAGCAGAGAAAAGAGCTCTTCTGCATATCTGACAGAGAATTTAGCCATTGAAAGGCCCAACATGGAGTAACATTGAAGTTTTCCCACATCCACAGCTGCTTGATTCGCATTCATCCACTTTGTGCTTAGTTAGTACGGCTGGCAACTTTTAATCCGCATTTAGAACGAGTTGGCTAAACTTGTTAGTGCAAAGCTCACTGCAATGGACACCTTCAGCTTCCGACGGTCTTCCGCAAGCCCCCCAGAAGACAGTCACTGCTTCAGAGCCGAAGCCTTCAGCTTCAAAGAATTCAGAGAAAGCTGAAACCCATCGAGTTTTTGCTGCAGACAAAGAAAAAGCATTTTAAAAATATGAGAGAAACATCAACAATTCCCATACTGTATCAGTTCCCACTGCGACTGCATCCACGCAAAAGTATGATCACCATTTTGAACATCCTATCTGGCAGGTTGACAGACAAAAGGCGACGTAAAGAAACCAACTAACAAAGAAACGTGATAGACTAAGTGTTCATATCATCTGCAACCATCACACACACAGATATACACATACACACACACACACACACACACACACACACATATACACACACTCACACACACACACACACATACATACATATATATATATATATATATATACACACACACATACACATATACACACACACAGACACATACACACACACACACACACACACACACATATATATACACACACACACACACACACATATACACACACATATATACACACACACACATACACACACACACACACATATACATACATACACACATATACGATTGACTGTTGTTGGAAACAAACTTAGAGCTTATCTTCTAGAGATTCAGCACTGAAAGATTACCACATAAAACCGGTTTCGACCTCTAGGGTCTCTTCAGTTATCAGTGAATTTTTTTAATGCTAGTACCCCTCTGTTCAAACAGAGCAGCAGGGGATGAATCGATCAACAAGTGACTGCACTAAACAACAGTATGAAGTAATCGATCGATCGCATGAATTTAATCAAATTCAACATGCGGCGGCGCGGCGGCTGTGATCAGCGGCGGCGGTGGAGACAGACTGCACAATTAATTAGCTTTTTCACGGGGTGCCCCATGAAAAAGAACCCCTGCCATTCCTTTGAAGAGGATGCAAACGCATCTATGCAGCATTCAAACGCTCTAAAAGATTCCTTCCTCTTTGCCAGGCTGTAGTGACGCGAAGAGAAAAACCGTGTGCATGCGCTCGTTTTTCAATCTCTTTGCGAAGTGCAGGAATGCCTCTCGTACTCTGAGAGACAAACAAGCACTTCAAAGTAATACAATCGTCTTTCTTAACCTTTTGACCATTCGAAAATATCGGATTCATTCGCACTTCACGCAAAGATGCAAATTCAGATTCTCGAAGTCGATCACGAATGCGGAAAGGGACTTTTATGATTGCTTTCCGGAGAACGGAGGTAGGATACCCACGTCGACCGAAATAAGACACAAGCTTTACAATTTCCTTTTCAAATGCCTCAGACAAAGTGCATCTCTTCAGTTTTCTCTTGAGCTCAGCAGTGACCAGCACTTCTTTTTGTCGACTGGGGTGACAAGACGACCACGCAAGATACTGGAAAGCAGAGAGGGGCTTGTCATATGGACGCACTTCAATGTGATACAAATCACAATTTGGAGAGGAAAAAAGGGGCACAGCCCTGAGGCCAGAGAGCAATGTCAAGAATGATAAATGGAAAGAGAACCAAATCACGTACATGATGAATAACAGGCTCATCAAAGCATAAATGAGTGTCTTCTTTCACTTTAGAAAAGAAAGTATGGAGCCATTCCCGCAATTCCCTTTCCGTTCCCAACCAAACCCCAAATAAATCATTAATATACCTCCAGAAGATTTCCAGAGACTCAACAGATAGATTCACTTCAAATATGAAACAGAGACACAGGACAGCGAGCGTAGGACCAGCTGCAGACTCCATTAGAAGTCTAGAGAGTTGTTCAAAGAAGACTTAGTGTTCTTTTCCTTCCTTATCAATGAAAGAGAAATGCACACGCAACAAAGCCTCAAAAAGCTCTCTCCAAACCTCGATTTTCAGGCCTACATCTAACTCACATGCGGGTTTGAATCCCTCTATGAAGTAGTTTACCCCTGGCCAAATTCTTCCGGCAATAACCCCCTCTTGATAGCCTTCCCTGAGAGCAACATCTTAAACACCTGTTTAAGGTCAGCGTGGCTGAGGTTTGTGTACAACGACTGCACATCAGCTGACCAGAGGAGACGGTCTCCAGAAAAGACTTTGCCTTCGAACTGAAGGGCGATTTCAAGCGACCCCAAACAGTTTTGGGCAAAAAAGTTGGCAATCGGATTGAGGGCTTTTGCTACGATTATGTAAACAAAAGCGAGGGAGCTTGCACAGAGAGATGGGTCTTAACGAGACTGAGTTTTTGTGCAGTTTGGGGATAATGTAAAATTTCGGGCCTACCTCAACACGACACCCCCCGAGAAACCGACTGGCATACAAATGAAGCTCAACAGACAAGAACTTCAAATTCTTGCAAAATTTAATCCGGCACGCCTCTTGGAAATCACCTTCAAAAGGTGAAGACCAAAGCCTTCGATGTGTACGGCTGTTCAGCAGGTGTTTTCACGCTTGATCATCATACCACCCTGCCCCCATCACAGTTAGACCTACATTCTTATCAGCCCCCCGCACTTGATGGCGGCTACCCAAACGCTCAACCAAGTCAAACATTTCAGGAGAAAAGTTCACATGATGTGGGGAAACAGAAAAACGTCCAAACAGATCAGGCACATTAAAACGAGAGAAAAAGGCTTTCTTCGCTTGCACGGCAGAGCAGCAGCGTTGTGAAGGAGGATACCTAGGGAAGATATAAAGCAGGAACACTGCTGTTAGCACTCTCTTAGCAAACACACATCCACTCACACCGGCGTGCACATTCCTCTAAAGATCTTTGCACTTGCTGACGGACAGAAAAAGTGCTTGCACGAACAGATGGAACGAATTTTGTACCTTTTCAAATCAGAGCACGTTCGGCAGGGGAGAGGGAGTCGACGCCAACAAGATGACAAACAGAAGGAAGGAAATTTGAAACAAGAGAGACCAGTGGCATACGACAGCAGACCTCATGCATGTAACTTCTTGCCAACCTCGTGCATGCAGAGTCAGTTGTCAGATCCCCCATCCGCCTCAGTGCTTCCTCATGAAGCTTCCGAGTGGGAATCCCAACCCAGCCCCGTCAACGACGGCGCTTACCCCCACCCTCTCCATTCTTTGACTGGTCATCCCCTCCCTGCACCCTCTCTTGAGGGTACAGGGTGCCAGAACGCTTCACCCCTCCGCGGCGAGCTGCTTTGCGCCCCTTTGCAACTTGCTAACCATCGGCGTTGGCCTGGGGATTGTTGTCAAGCGCACATGCTTCTGGGAAGAGGAAGAGGAGCGAGATGAATGGTTATCATACTCACGGTTGTTCAGTTTCGGATTGGATTGGTGGGAGGAACGGTGGGAAGAGGAGACGGACCCGACAGATGCATCTGCTGAGCGGGAGGATGCGACTGATTTAGATCGATGGTGAGAGTTGCCACCTGACTGCTGTTGCTGCTGTTGGCGGCCTCTCTGTCTTTTGGGTTTCCCTCCCCCATGCCCCCCTGAATTCTTTCAACGCGGTCCCTGCTGTTGGCCTTCATCTCGGTTCTTCAAAATCCTTTTCTTCGGACGAGCAGAAGAATGGGCCGAGGAACGGGAAGAAGAAGAGACAGAGGGCTCACACTGTTGGTTGGGGGAATGGAGACGGCGGTCCACTTTGGAGTCAACAATCCGATGGACAAAGGAACGCATTTTTTCGAGGGTCTGGGGCATTGCCTGTTCAAGGAGCTCATTTTGACCCTTCTGCTGGTTTCGTTCCTTTT
>JAHBMJ010001116.1:2500-17500 GCA_018398765.1 Chromera velia | reverse complement strand
GGTTGACTGACTGTTCAACGAGTCAAAAACGTGCGCTGTCAGTTGAAGTACTGCGAGACCTGACAGCATGAGGTAGTGAGCTGCATTCATTGGGAGACACAGATAGGAGAGAGGAATGAGTCTCGACAAATGGGAAGGTGATATAAAAGGGCAGACTGACTGAAGTCTTTGGGAGAAAAACGCAGAGAGCACGCAGCGAGGCTGGAAAAGCTGAGGCTTTGTCCCTCCCTCTGTCTCTGTGCCTTTTTTTGGCCTTGCTAGATGGATTTTCTCTGCTGGCCGCCTTCCCTTTTTCCCTTCTGGATTTACATACGAACACAGGCAAACGGCACGAAAGACTTCGCTCTATTGCAGACCGCACACCCAGGAATGCAGCGAGGGGGGAACCGGGGGACTACATACACAATTAATTGTGCGGAATTCCAATGGAATGCTTCACCGTAATTCCTCAACCCCCCAGCAGACCCCCCCATCCCACCTGGAGGAAAGGCAGCCAGCAGCATGGACGTTTTCCTCCCGTACAGCTCTCGTAGAGCGACTGTGTTTTCTGGAGAATCAAGAGTGAGTGCGGCCTCACACGATTCATTCGGCCAGACTGACAAAAAGCCGGAAGGATGCAACATAGACCAAAAGACAGAGAGGCGGGAAAACGAATTGAAAAACAAAAAGGTGCAAAGACGGACACAAGGACGTGAGTACATGTTGACGTCGAGAACCTTCGCAGCTCTGCGCAGTCAAATGAGCACACGCGCATCCATCTGCTCAAATAATGTGTAAACTCACACGGGAGCGCTCACACGCATGCACAAACACACCACACACACGCTCACAAACACACACACACACACACACACACACAGAGAGAGAGAGAGGGAGAGAGAGAGAGAGAGCAACACACACACACGCAAGGCGAAAGCTAGAGCGGGGTGTAGCCTGATTCACTCCCAGGCTGTGAGTGCACACATTGTCTCTCCCTTCTGTCCGCCTGGCTGTCCGCTTCCCTCCACACTTCTCACAGGCGTAAACGCAGTCTGACAGTCCCCCCTCCACCCGACCAACTGACTGACCCATTGCAATCAGGGCGAGGTCCCTCTCCTTCTCAGGGTCCTCCACTGCCTCCTCTGCCACCTGCATGAGGGCCCTCAGAGCTCCGAAGGCCTCGGCATCCACTTCCGCAGCACTGCCTGCACGCACACAGACGTGCACCCACCGGGATACGTGCACACAAAACCTACTTCCGTCTTCCTCTGGACGCAAACACTCTACTTCGACTGGAGCGGCAAGATTGTGTGGTATCGGCCCTACAGAAAGACAGACAGACAGACAGACAGACAGACAGACGGCACAGCAGATACGCTTTCTCCAACACACACACACACACACACATGTATGTATTCATGGACATGGTTCTACCCATGAACGCCCACATCGACGGACACAAACTGGTCAGGCGAACGTAGACGGAAATATGTGCATCCATATAGGCATCCCAAAAGAGAAATCTATGATTTGTCCTTCAAGAACATGCGCAAGCGGGGTCATCTAGCTTTTCGAGGCGTCTGCAGGAAAGCAGGCTGCATTGCGGCAGGGAACTGAAAGAAAGAAGATTGGGACATACATGGTGAACTAAAATGAGGTATTACCCGAGAAATACTCTTTCTACGCACTGACGCACGCACGTACCTGAGAAGTCTCCCTCCTGATTCTCCTCTCCAGAAGGGGAATCGAGAGAGAGGGCCTCCTCGAAATCTCGAAGGACGGCCTCGACACCTGTCACGTCCTTTGCAGGTTTCCCCTTTTTCTCCTCCCTGCTTCTCTCTCGGTCTCTCTGTACAGTTCCTAACGAAACGGCAAGGGCCCCTCTTTGCTCCCCTGTTTCTTCTTCCACTCCACGAAGCGGTTCATCAGCCTCCCCCGAATCGGGCCGTCTCACCGAGAAGTCACTCCTTCCATTTTCCTCCCTCCCCTCATGTGACAACTCTGCAGCTGGTCTGGTTGAGTGCCCCTGATCGTCAGAACGAAGGCCTGAGTTGTGAGTGGCATTCCGGATCCCCTCTCTCCCCCGTCTGAACAGAGAGATGCCCTCCACCCAGGGAAGAGGTGCATCGATCTGCCTTAATGTCCCCTGGTCCCTCCTCTCAGACGCAAACGTGAATCGAAAGAGGGCCCTGTATAGGCATTCATGAAGTCGGGCAACGACCATGTGAGTTCATATCAAGCAGATTGCACTTATGAGAGGAATGCTGCTTTCGTGTGTTCTCAATGCACATTCTATCGGCTGTTTTGCGGATAAAATTTAGAATCAGTGAGTGAGCAGTTGTGGTTCTGTCGTTGCCGTCATCGACGCTCAATCCTTCCAGACCGACAAGTGCTCCCCACCAGCGCTTGCAATACAGCAGTATTTGAATGCAGTTGGAGATAGAAAAGACCAACAGGAACAAACGTTGATTCATTCCTACCCACCCACTGACCGATAAGATCGTTTGAGGCCGTTCTTGTCTCCTCGGAAGAGTAAGCGCAGAGAGGTGCCTGTGGACTCCAGGCGCGTCACTTCTTCCTGCATGGATGGATCGGTTCTTTCAGTCAGAGACATTTTGCTTTTTCACGTTTTCGCTCACATGCTCCCGTGATTGTCCACCCACAGATATGCAGATAGACGCCCTCCCACGTACTCACTTGCACAGGGAGAAGCGCAGATGTTCAGAGAAGGGGGGGGGAAAGGAGGGAAATCAAATCTGATGGGGAGAGAAGTGAAGAGCAGCAAAATGAGTGTAAGAGAGATGGTCAGTGAAAAAAGCAGAGACACAAGAAAAGACCAAAAGAGAAGGGGGAAAAGGTGGAGACGAGAAGAAGAGAGAAGGGGGCTGAACATGAAAAAGTGGTTACGCAGAATGACGTCGAAGCACGGACAGCAAGGAGAGTCGGAAAAGCCGTAAGTCTCTCTTTCGTTTCCTGGGAGAAACGCAAATCTCATACGGGCGACGACACGCTTCTGCATTCCCCTCTTGCGTCCAACCAAATCTCAACTCTCCTTCACATCTTCACTCTCTTTGTGCCTGACTTGGTAAAGTTTGCGCAACTCGAGAAGCCTTCCGTGCAACGCGGCCACCGTCGTTCCTGAGAGGGTCCCCAGAGCCATCCCAGAGGCTGGCAGGAAGACCTACAGACAGAATGACAGGCAGACAGAAAGATGGAGAGACAGTCAAGCAGAGATATGCAAAGAGATACTGCAGGTGGAAGAGGGAGCACATTCACAGAAACAGATGGCAGGGCATGCGGAGGCGAAGATGAAAACAGGGAAATACAAACAGACACAGAGACACACACATGGACACTGCATTGCAAAAAAGGACCTAAAAGTTCACCGGAAAAAGTAATGGCGAAAGGCTCACAGTGCTGAACGCGTTCCCGAAAAGCTTCGTCGACTCCTCTGTCGGCCCGGAGCACGTGAATCTGAAGGCCCAATTGGAAAAGAGAGGAAACAAACGCCAAGCCACTAGAGCAAGGAGAGTGGGAAATAGTGGGATGTAGACCGCAATAAGCCGCAAGGGAAGTTTCCTAGCAGGGCGATTCTCCTGTCCCTGCGTCGCCGTCTCCGTCTCCTTCGAAGCCGTCTCCCAACTTTTTGCCAGCAACACGAGTCGAGACCGTGGCTGCAGTGCGCAGAACCTTCCTTGGTGCTGGAGGAAGGATGTCCTGGAGGTAAGGCGCACACACCCCCAACACACTGGGAGGGCACACAGGGACATGAGCAGATAAAACCAAAGCGTGAAGGACAACCGCAAGCCTGCCATTTGCAGGATCTATTGACCTTTCCGGAGGCGCATCAAAGTAGAAGGCTCCTCTGAGATTCATCCTCCACCACGCAAGTGACACATCTCAATACAGATGCACCTTGCGTATATATATACGTTGATGGACGCAGTTGGGGAACTTAATTAATGAGAGAAGTTCTCTTCAATGTGAGTCTTCATGACAGTTCACTGAGTTCAGTGTCAGACTGAGGATTCGATGACTGACGAGCATGCAGATTCGATGTTCTTCTTCAATCAGTGTGTCCGCGTCCGACTGTGCGCGAGAAATCTTAACTTTGTTTCCGCGCGAGCTCTGCCGAGCTGTTGCGTGATCCCGGTCAGATCTTTCATGATCTTTCGCATCGGTATTCGTGACTCGTGAGTCGATCTTCTGGGGAAGATCATCGAAGATGTTCCTTCACCTGTTCCTTCCTGTCCCGACAGTGTCCGGCATTCGTGTGAGGCGAAAAGGTTCGTTCATGCAGTATTTGACGTAGCGCGGCATGTGAATGATGCCACTGATTTGACTCGCTATCCCACCTCAGCTTCTTTTCCCGAATCTTGTTGTTGCACCAGTTGCACCGCTTCGAATCCAACCGTCTATACGACACTGATCGCTTGAAGACTGCAATTTCTTTTGAGCAAGCGTCTGCGCCTCTTGGATTATCCGGGGAATCAAGATGATCTCCTCCCTGACAACAGCTTTGTTGAGCAAGATGCAACCTGTGTTTGGAGACACGAAGGTGAAGATTGGAGTGGCGGGAGCGTGTTGCGTCGCTGCTCTGTACGCCCTTCATCGCCACGTGTACTGGCGAAAGAGGGTGAAGTCCTTCGACAACCAAGTCGTGGTCGTGACAGGGGCAGCTTCCGGCATGGGGAGGGCCCTCGCTCTGCGGTTTGCAAAGTGGGGATCCCGTTTGGCCCTGCTGGATGTTAACAAGGGGGGTCTGGAGGAAACGAAGAAGATGATCGAGGCACTCACCCTACCCAAGGGGGGTGCACCGAAACCCTGCAAGACGTTCGTCTGCGATGTGTCAAAGAGTGAGAAATGTGTTGCGACCTTGAAGGACGTGAGAAGCCAGATGGGAGATGAGATCGACGTGTTGATCAACAATGCGGGTGTGATTGTGGGGAAGGAGATTGTCGACCTAACGGATGCCGACATCGCCTTCACTTTTGGCGTGAACACATTCGGACCGATGTACATGACCCGTGCTGTGTTGCCCTCGATGATGAAGCGCAAGAAGGGGCACATCGTGTTCATGGCAAGCGCTGCGGGATTCACGGGGGTGGCGAAGATGTCGGACTACTCGGCTTCAAAGGCGGCATGCCAGAAATTTGCCGAGAGCGTGAGGGAGGAAGTGCGATTTCACAAGATGTATGACATCCATGTGACTCAGATCAATCCCTACTTCGTCCGAACGGGTATGTTTGTGGGTGTGAAGGACACCTTCATTCTGCCGATGTTAAGCACCGATTTCGTGGTTGATCAGACCCTGCAGGGCATCATCGACAGGGTCCCGAGAGTGAACACGCCCTTCATGGTCCGACTGTCCATTTTCCTGAAGTCGTTCATGCCGATGTTCTTCCTTGACGGCCTCAAGTGGGCCCTCCGGGTGGACGTGACGATGGAGGACTTCAAACCTCCCAGCCGCCCAACCAAATGAACTCTATGATCCCCGGTTTGAACTGCCGTAATGCAGAGATATTGCGGGACATGCTGAGCTATAGCTGAATCCATGAAGCAATTATGATGATTTATGGTGCATTTCATTCTTAAATAAGAATCTTAATCCTGCAGGTATAGTCCTGCAGATTCCACTGATCATTCCAGCATCTTCATCTTCATGCAGGTAAGTGAGATTTTATCTAGGATTTTCTTTGATGAGGATTGCATAATTAAGATTTTAGGCTAATTTTTAGTGAGCATTTTAACTGTTAGCTATATCGATCGATCTTGTAAAGTTACGTAAAGTTTTATGTGTACTAGTAGTATGTGTAACAATTATACTGTGTAACAACTAGTGTAACAATTAATTCGGATGTTTTATTTTTTGAATAATTTCTTCCGCACAAACCGTGATAAACATGTCAATGATTGTCAATCAATCAAATTGAATCAAAATATATGTACTCTAATTCTAAAGGAATGCTCTAGCAAACAGTATTATCTGCTAAGTTACATCACTATACAACAAAGTTTGAACAAACTTTAATTAAACAACCTAGGCACCGGCTAGAGAAAAAAAAAAAAGTAGACGATCTCGAAAGATCTTTTTTTTTTTTCTTTTTTACTTTTTGACCCTGAACAACACTTAACAACAGTTGTGTAACACACAAACAACACTTGTGCAACAGTTGAACAACAGTTGTTTGACTGAAAAAAAAAAAGTAGACGATCTAGAGAGATCTTTTTTTTTTTTTCCTCTAGCCGGCGCCTAGCAAACAACTTGAAAATTTCATAATTTTAACTTTTAAATAGCTTGTTAAAAGTTTTGAAACAAAGATCTAACTAGAATTACTGTCATTTAACCTAGGCGTGATCTTTAGTTAGTTAGTTTGGTTTATAACCCCATACATGGAGAACTAACTAACTAACTAAACTAACTAAACAGTTTTAACCTAGTGTGACCCTAGGACTAGCCCTAGGATTTGAGCCTAGGAGTGGTTTTTAGATAGATTTTCTTTTAGTTTAGATTTTTTACCCCCTCCAAACTAATTTATTGAACGCTTCGAAGCAGCTAAATTTAACGTTTGCCAGCAGACAAAGAATTAGGTGCTTTCTTTATCCTTGTCTTGCTCTCCCTCTTGGTGTTCTTTCTCTTCTCGTTTACGGCGCCTTCCCCGTGATGGTACTGCTGCTGCTGCAGAAGCGGCTTCAAATAGTGGTGCTGGGTCTGGACCCCGTCCCCTTCTACCTTGCCCCCTCCCGCCTCTCCCTCCTCTTCTTCCTGTATGAGCTGCAGCTGCAGCAGCTGCCCCTTCTTCGTTTCTCCTGGCAGCCGTTAGGCCGCTTAGTAATCATTTTCATAATTACAGTAATTATACAGAGTCATATTGATTACCGTTGTTTTGATAACCAAAACAGTGGTAAACGTTCTTTTAAGCTAGACAAACTAGTGGGTAAATCGAGTACCAAAGATAGATTTATTGTAAAGTTCTCTTATATCTATAAATTAAATATATGTAAGTCAAAGTCAAGTTTTTGATATTATAGAAACAACTTAGACAAGATAAGTTTAAAAATGATCTTTTTCATATCGTATACACAGTTTTTAAAGATACGTTAATTTCTTATATTAGATCCCGATTTAATATATTTGCGGCCAGATTCAGGCAGATTACCGCGGTAGCGGTAATCCCGTCAGACCCCTCCAGTTACCAAATTTCAGTTACCAATTTGATGGTAACCAAAAGCTTTCTCAAAAGGGCCGGTAGTTACTCCTAACAGCACAGTGTAGCGACGCCGACTCGGAACCTCCTATATAAAGAAGACGCCTTCGACGGGCGCTCCTTGACTCAGACTCAGACTAACTCATACAATGCTACTAGCAGACAATGAGTGATCAAACCTTTTACAGTTTAACACGTGAAACTATAAACTAACTAAACTAAAGACCACGTATAATTAGTTTAATTCATAATTTAGTTAGTTTAGTTTTGTGGGAAAATGTGAACTAACTAAAGAAAAAATCTAACTAAAGATCACGTCTTTTGCTTCTTTTGTATCACTGAGTGTAAGCCTTGAAACTCTTGTGTCAAATCTCCCTGAAACGAGGGAGTTCTTGCCAGAAAACAACAGCCGTCTCCGCCGAGTGTATCTTTCCCTCCTCGTTGCTGAAATGCCATCATGATGTCCTATGGAATATCGGCTGGCCCTCTTAGTGGCTCCGATCTCCCCTTTGGTAATGGGGGGGCCACTCTTCCTGAAATAAAAGCACTGTTCGACCAACAGACAGCTTCTCAGAGGGAGTACTTCGACGGCAGATTTGACATCGTTGCAAAAAAGATTGATAACCTTGATATTGTCAACCGGATTGGTCAGAATGAGAGAAGGGTTGAGAAATGTGAGAAGTCAATCGAGAAGATCGAATCAACCGTGCTGAGTCTTTAGCCCTCTGATGAGGAGAAAGACCCTGTCCCTCGCTCGCATATGGTACTGGGCCTCTCTCTCAATGAGGCAAGGAAGTGGTAGCAATTCTAATCCTTCCTCAGAGACTTGTTCACCTTTTCTCTCTCCCTCAATGGCCAAGTGTGCCAGACAGATGAAGTGATCTCCCATTCTTCCCGGCTGTATGAGGCTACGAAATCCATCTTCTGCAGCAAGAACTATAAGTGGGTCTCCAAACTCACTGTCGAATTCAAACGCAAAAAAGATGCGGAAGAGTTTGACGGTCTGTTCAAAGCCTGCGCCCTCGACCGCTCCGTGCAGTACAACGTCCTCTCCCTTGCTCCCACTGGATCTGCATGTGAAGTGTGTGCTCAGGAAGACGGAGGAAGAAGAGAAAGCCGGCAGAATTTTCTGGGCGCAACACACTTGGCGATGCCGGGGCATCTGCTAAGGACAAAGAGAGGGCTCAGGCCCTTCTGCTGAAGGAAGGGGTGAGTGAGTCCGCTCAACCAATTCCCAGGGCACCTGCACCGCCACTGCAGCAGCACCCATTCCCCCCTATGCATGCCGCCCCAACAAAATTCGGCCGCCGATTCTCAGATGATGGGCTCGCCACTGGCAGCCACGGTCGCGCAGCAGAATGCGGTGGCAGGCGCGGTGCCGCAAACCTCGAGCGCTGCTGCGTTAAACTTTGCAATGCACGTCCAACAGCAACAACAGCAAGCCAGACAGCTCCCGCAGCCGTCTCATGAGGGTGGTATGGTTTTCAAGACCCCGGTGCAAGTGAGACCCAAGTTGGGAAACGGAGACGGGGGTGCTGCCTCCGGCTTCAGTCATTAGTTTTGGATGGAGACCGGAAGAGTTGGGGGGAAGGGTGTATGGTTGGGAGTCCTCCTTCCCCTTCCAAACCGACTGGACTCCCATGGCTGAAAAGGAAATTGTTAGGTCTCTTGGAAGAGAAGGAGGCTCTCAGAAAGGAGATGTATGATTTGCGTGCCTGGTTATCTTCTGTCTCTGTCAATGAGTTGTATTCTCCCCCGGGCACCGCACCTTGCGATGTCTTTCTTGATTCATTGAAATGGTATGACATGAAATTCGATCTACGTAGAAAAGGGCACTCAGCCCCTGTTTCTCCCCCCTCCTCTGTCTTTCATGGCAATCGTTTTGATGTTCTATCAGAGTGCGCAACGGACGAAGGATCTGTGAGCGGCGGCAAGCTTGATGCCCTTGCAGGCAAGTCAGATTGTTCTTCTCCTCTATTTAATTCTTTTCCGTCCCTTCATGTCCCTGATGTTGATTCTCTTTCCTGTTCGCCTTTCCTTTGCAGTCAGGCACCTTCTCCTTCCGGTGAGGGCTTGTCTGTTCTATCTTTTATATCTGATATGTTTTTTATTTCGAAGGAGAGGTTGGTTAGGAAGCATCGCAGGGGGAAAGGGAAAAAGCGCGGGGGAGGCAACCGTAAGCATGGCACGTCACAGCAGCCGGGTGAAGCGGGGGAGCCTGCCAGCCCAGAGCCGGAGTGGAAGATTGTGCGGGTGCTTCGTACTTGCACAAACGGGGAAGGGGGGGAAAAGGAATACCTGGTTGACTGGGGCGGGAATTTCTCTCACACGTAAGAGCCGGCAGCAAACCTGAATCACTGCGAAGAGCTGCAAAGGGAGTTTTGGAAAGAGTGGTGGAAAGAGAAAGAGAAAGAGTTGGCAGCCGCGGCTAGAGTAAGGGATGCCTCTGTCCGTTTTTTGTTGTTGAATGTGAATGGGGTAAGAAATAAAGAAGACAACGGTTCCCTTTCCCGTTGGCTGGCCGAGAAAGATCCCAACCTAGCCATCTTCACAGAAGCAATGGATATAACGAGGGACATCTCTTGTGGGGGGTGGAAAGGCAAAAACTTCAGCCACCGTGAGTGGTACCGGCAGCAACTAGGTATGCGCAGAGCAGCCCATGATAGGGACGGCAGGAGTAGAGGTGTTTGTGTGCTTGTAAAAGAGGAACGGTGGAGTGAGCTGAAACCCGAAATCTCCTTTGTGGGCCCAAGTCTAGTTGAAGTGAAGATTACTGTGGGTGGGCGCAGGGTGTATGTATTCGGTCTTTACCTTCCCGGGTCCTGGTCCGATCACAGGGACAGTAGGGTCCTTGACCTCTTGAAAGATATATTTGGGGGGGTCCCTCTTGAGGCAGACAGGGTGGTGATGGGGGATTTCAATGCGCACTCAGGCAGCCTTGTCCCCGAAAATCTTTTGTGGTCCCGTGCAGATCTCCTCCTCCCGCCAAGGGATTCTGGGGGGGTTGATGGGAGGGGAGAAAATGATGAGGGCTCGGAGGAGCCTGACAGACCCTCGTTCTACGGGGCAGCACTCCTAGGTAGAACCCTAGTATCATGCATGTTTATACTGTAATTGAAGATGATATAACATAGGTTCTAATAGGTTCTAACACTTTTTTTTGCTTTTTCAGACTCGTTAGTATAAGGTTCTTTCAGATTCTTAAAGGTTCTTTAAAGAAAAATCAAGTCTACGTTGCGTCAAAGTGGTGTCTCCATGATTTGGTTCTTACTCTCTAGAGAAACCGCTAGAACCTAGGTTCTAGGAACCTAGACAAAAACCTGTAAGAACCATGAAGAACCCCCCCCCTAAAGCTTCAGAAAGACTAAAGACCTAATTTAAATGATTAAAATGATCCAAACAAACAAGACAGATGCTTGCATATGCCAAAATTGACCGTTAAAATCATAAAACTCAGCTGTTAACTCGCTTTTTCTTCTCTTCAAACAGACTTACAAGACAAGTAAGCTCTTCATCTTTCATGAAGACGGTTTCATTCATTTCATGTGCATAAAGACGGAGAAGGAGGTGAATTGGAGGAAAAGAGAGGGGACAATCAATCGGAGATGAGTGACAAAGATGCACTCCCTGCCTCTCTCTGGATTAACAAGGTTAAGGTTGAGCTCGCTAAGGTGATCCACAAAAACTTTGTTGCTCCTGCGTGTCTTCACGTCAGACGAATCAGGAAGCACAGGGGAAGGAATGGTCACTGGGACGGCAAAGCGTGCTCTGCAAAGCTTCGTTGCAAAGTGTGTGCAGCAGAGATTAATCTGAGTGATGTGTCCCCTGAAGAAAAAAAGGAGTGGGAAGAGAAAAGGCAGAAATATATAGTCTACATAGAGAGCAACGTAAAGATTGATACTTTTATGAAGCACATCAAATCAAAGAGCGGTTGTCACGCATCAAACAGTGACACCTAGTCCATTACCATTCAAGAAAATGGTTTCAAAGCTTGAGTTAGAGAAGAGCCAACCTCGCACAACAGATTTCTTGTTGGAGTCTTGATAAGTCTTGGGACCTTCTCTTTCTTTTTTCGATCTTTACCATCTTAAACCCTCTTTATCCCTCTACCTCTCACAGTCCTTTTCCAACGTTTTCCAGTCGGATTGGTGGATAAACTTTTGAATATTTTGATCGTGTTCAATGTTTCATAACTGGTTTTGGACCGGTTCTTTTAGGTTCTTGGAGGGTCAGACTGAGAAGGCTAGAACCTAGGTTCTAGGAACCTAAGAACCTAGAGGTGGAGACGTATAGTTTTTCAGCTAGAACCGAGTAAAAACCTTCAACCAATACTCTAAAAGTATCATTTTTTTGTTTTTTAGAACTTTTTTTGCTTATAAAATAAGTTTGGAGTTCATTTTAAATGTTTTAGAGCTTAGATTGCTACTACAAAGTCGTTTGAGGACCACATCTATATTTCAAAGTGCCTCCCCGTAGCCCTCGTTTGTCTGCACGTCTCAGTGCAGCAAAGACGTTGACCGCAGTGGGAGGGACTTTATTCAAATTTGTAGTGATATGAATCTTATTCCTTTGAACGGACTAACAAGAGAAGCAGGGGGAGAGTCCTTTGTTTTTTTTGGTGAGTGCACCCACTATTCCAGACAGAGCAGCATGTCTACGCCCACTTCCCTCATTGATTACATACTTACTGATCCATCTACCATACAGAGGGTTTCTGATTGGGAGGTTGACTTTGATGGTATTGCCTCCTCCGACCATGTGACCGTTTCCTTCTCCTTCTCCCCTCTCTCGGCCGAACCCGAATCCGAGGATGCTCTCCCACCCCACCAAAACCTCTCTGATTGTCCTCCCCTTTTCTGTTCAAACCGCATAGCCCCGGTCTCTGATGAAAAAATCGCGCCGCTTGCAGCAGCGGTGAGATCGTTTGCTGAGGATCAATGGCCTGGCTTGTAGGCCTATCATGAGCAGATCGAACCATTCGAGGAGCTGCCTGCTCCTCCGCCTCCCCCAGTGTCCCCGCATCCCCAACCAGGGCTGACTTCGGAGGGCGGTGACGATCATAGTTATTACGTGTCTGCACAGGTTAGTTGAAGAATGGTCATGTGTGCTGGTAGGGCCGATCAAGCAGACAGGGGACAAGGGGCCTGGCTCAGAAGGTAGACGATCAAAGAGAGAGGCATGGTTTGATTCAGAATGTAAAGCTTTACAGAAAGAGATGGAAGCTAGTGAGAGATGGGAATGGAAGGGGAATAGAGTTCGATAGACTGCAGAGGCTTCTCCAGGTCCGTCGTACTCTGTTCAAAAGAAAGAGAGTTCCATGGGAGAGAGCACAAGCCCGAAGGGTACAAGAAGAGTTATTAAAAGACCTGCTTGCTATCTGGAGGAGAAAGAAAAAAGCTGCCTCAGCTGGGGGAGCCTCCCGTCCTTCTCCACGTGAGTTCTCGAATCATTGGGCGGGGGTGTTTGAAGACAAGAACAAAGAGCCTCTCCCTTCCGCCCTCCCACCTGCCCCTCCTCCTTTCTACCCTTCTATTTTGCCCTTCTCTTTCCATCAAATCTCCTCTGCTCTAAAGAAAATGAATAGAAAGAAAGCCTCCGGCCTTGAAAGAATCTCCCCCGCTCAGCTTGACCTTTGTTTTGCGCACTTGGCGCTCTCTCATTTTTTACTTTTTGTTTTGTTTAATTGTATGCATATCTTTGCTTGCTGGCCTCCCTCCTGGAATATGCTGCGTATCTGCCCTGTCCCTAAAGGCCCTGCCTCTCCCTCTCCCAATGAATGGAGGCCTATTCACATTGTCAACCCTTTCGCAAAACTTTTTAGTTTGCTGATGGATGGCCGTGTGCGCTCTCAAGTTGAGCTTGACGTCAGGCAGTTAGGTTTCAGACAAGGGGTGGGAACGAGGGAAGGGGTAGGCGCGCTTGTCTCTGCCATTCTTTCCTCTAAAAAGAAAAAGAAAGCTCTGCTGGCAGGCTTTGTTGATTTCTCTAAAGCTTTCGACACTGTGCCGAGAGGTAAGCTAATTCAGAAACTGAGAAGAGAAGGTGTGTGTAAGGCAGATGTGTGTATGATATATGAAATGTACAGGGAGGTCTGGGGAAAGGTAGACGGGGACTCTTTGCGTTTTCGGGAGGGCGCTGGGGTAAAGCAAGGTGATGCTCTCTCTCCCATTCTCTTTCTTATCTATATCAATGACCTTCTCCGTATGTGTTCAGTTAGTAAGAACAAGGGGGCTGTAGACAGAGAAGCAGAGGGAGTAGGATGGTCAGACAGCAGAATGGGAGAGGGCAGCGTCGAAGAGCCCGAGAAAGAGCCCGAACCTGTCCTCCTTGACAACTGTATCTTAGGCAGTCTAGGATATGCGGATGATCTCTGTTTCCTTACTTATTCCGTCTCAGATCTGCAAAAGAAGTTCTCAGCTTTGGAAGGGTATTACAAGGAATGGAGATTGACTGTGAACCTAAAGAAAACGAAAATTTTGCGTCTGTCTGCCTTGGCTCTGGGGCAGTCTGCAGGTAGAGTCATGTATGGTGGGAGGGAAGTTGAATGGACATCCCAATACAAATATCTGGGGTGTGTTTTCTTTGAAGGAGGGTGCTTGAACAAAACAATTGAGTCCCGTATTGCTTCTGCTTTGCAGGTTCTAGGAGGGGTAATTGGATTGATTCCGAGCATGGGCCCGCTCAGCATTGACGTGCAGGTAACAGTCTTTAGAGCTTGCTGGACCCCCATAGCGCTCTACTCCCTTGAATGTCTACCAGTGCGGGATGCAGACCTGCTCGCTCTTGATGCTTTGCAGCTTCGGTTTGCCCATTGGTGTGGTCATTTGTCTGCTTGCAGCCTCCGCTTGCCCTCTCTTTGCATCTTTGGTCTTCTTCCGTGCAAAGCCTTTCTCTACTCCCGCGTGGCTGACTGGTGGCACTCTCTTTCCATCACAACACACACTATTCCTACAGCCATGTTGCGTGCCTGGAAGAATAACTGCTACCAACGATTCATAAGATCTATAGACAGGCTGCTTCGTCAGGCTGATTTGATTTATGTCCACTCGCTGAGGGTCGAGCCCGATCTGTCTTCCCAACGCGGGCAAAATGGTCGTAGGGCACAAGGCACTGGCTCACTTTTCTTCAAGGGTAAGGTGAGACAGACAGTTGCAAAGGAATGCATGAAGGCTTCTAAGGATGATGGGCAATTTTCCTCTCACTTTCCCCTCCTTGCTAGACTCACCCCTCTGCAGCGCGACTTCCCGTCCTCCCGCCGTATGTTTGTCTTCCTTCTGTGCAGCAAGTCATCCTCCAGTGTTCCTTCCGTCTCTGCCCTTCCCCGTTCTGCCCTGTCGGTTACGGATGGCTCGATCTTTTCTTTTTTGCGCATGCTGACATGTAACCCGATGGGTGGGTAAGGTGGGCTGCCTGTTGGTTGCTCTGATAGAAAGCTGTACACCTATGAAGCCTGCTGCCGGTGTGTAGATGATTTTATTCATCGGCTCTTTGTCTGCCCCCGATGGACTGCCGAACAAGGTTTTTTGCAGTGGTTGGCATTAATTCAATCAAATGGTTTCACTCGTTGTGACTCACCCTTTGCATCCGCCTCCTTTTCTGATCTGGGGGTTCGCAAGTTCATCACATCGCTCTTGCGCTCTCAACCCTCTCTTCTCTTTATAATTTCTCGCCATATTGTAGTAAATGATTGATTAGATTAAGTTCGAATAACTGTCGTCCACTTAGCTTGCAGCTGGTATAATTGAACAGACCCATGCATGTATGCGCCGCCCGGGAGTTCTAACTCCACCTAGGGTTTGGCATCAATCAATCA
>JAHBMJ010001115.1:25433-32933 GCA_018398765.1 Chromera velia | reverse complement strand
TCTCTCTCTGTGTGTGTGTGTGTGTGTGTGTGTGTGTGTCTGTCTGTCTGTCTGTCTGTCTGTCTGCGGCCTTCCTGTTTGCCTGTTTGTCTGTGTAAATAAAGAACAATGTAGTCTGCATGCATCCCCTGTGTCTGCCTGCAGGAGTATCAGCAGACGGTGGCGGACCTTGAGGGATTCCGTCCTTCTGTCAACTCTGGAAGGTTTGTCTGTCTGTCTGTCAGTCTGTTGGGATGTCTGTCTGTCTGTCTCTCTATTCGTCTATATGTCTGCCTTGGTTTCTTTTCATGTTTCTGTCCCTCCATGCAGCGGGTGTAGTTTAAATTTAAGTCGGGGACTCGAGTTCTTCCACATTCCCGACACAAACCTGCATAACGGGCATCTACCCACTTTGGGTGATTCTGGCATGCGCATCCCCCTATGTTATCTTGCATGTTATCTTGCTCCTCCTTTCCTTCTATTGGCCTGCTTGCTGTATTTCCTTTCCTTCTATTGCTGCTGCTTGCTCCTCCTTTCCTTCTATTGGCCTGCTTGCTGTATTTCCTTTCCTTCTATTGCTGCTGCTTGCTCCTCCTTTCCTTCTATTGGCCTGCTTGCTGTATTTCCTTTCCTTCTATTGCTGCTGCTTGCTCCTCCTTTCCTTCTATTGGCCTGCTTGCTGTATTTCCTTTCCTTCTATTGCTGCTGCTTGCTCCTCCTTTCCTTCTATTGGCCTGCTTGCTGTATTTCCTTTCCTTCTATTGCTGCTGCTTGCTCCTCCTTTCCTTCTATTGGCCTGCTTGCTGTATTTCCTTTCCTTCTATTGCTGCTGCTTGCTCCTCCTTTCCTTCTATTGGCCTGCTTGCTGTATTTCCTTTCCTTCTATTGCTGCTGCTTGCTCCTCCTTTCCTTCTATTGGCCTGCTTGCTGTATTTCCTTTCCTTCTATTGCTGCTGCTTGCTCCTCCTTTCCTTCTATTGGCCGGCCGGTATTTGCGGCTGCTTGCTGTGTTCTTTGAGTTCTTTTCTTTTGAGTCGAATCATTCCTCTTGTGCCTTCCCGCCTGCAAGGGTTCTCTCCTTCGTCCTTATTCATCTTCTCAATTGTGTCCGTCTGTTATCCCTTGCATGACTTCTCCGCTCCTCCCTGCAGGAAGGGGATGGGGTTCGAGAAGGAAAACGAAGGAGACGAGGCAGAGGCAGACGTCGCCAGAGGGATCGCGTGTGCTCTGGCTCTGTATGATGAAGCGTGGAGACGGAAGGACAGAATGGTCAGCCAGGGCTGGGGGGGGAGGCGTGTGTGTTGAGAGACACATACTCTTAGAGGTGTTGCAAAAAGAGTCAAATAATGTGCGCGCACGATCGCGCGCGGGTGCGTATGTGGGTACGTATGTGTGCGTCTGATATTTTTTGTACGTATAAACCAAGGAAAAGCACGCAGCGAATTAATTCTCTGTGCATTTTGCTCTGCATGCCTCTCCTGCAGACTTTCCTTCGCGATCTTGCAGAAGAAGAAAAGATGAGGCCCTTCACTTTCAAGGTGAGTGAGTAATTGCATCATCTGCACGTACGGAGAGTAATTGCATCATCTGCACGTACGGAGAGTAATTGCATCATCTGCACGTACGGAGAGTAATTGCATCATCTGCACGTGCGGAGAGTAATTGCATCATCTGCACGTACGGAGATTGGGTGGATGGTCTCTCTGGCTCGGTGTCTTTTTCCCGCTGCGTGTTTGCGTGCCGGCACGTCCCTCCATCTTTTGGTCTTCTCAACCGCATCCCATCCCCACCCGACCCTCACACACAGTGGAATTGTGCAAGTGTGTTCGCAATGGCCTGTCTGTATGACCTCAAGGGAGCCGTGACGTCGAATGTCAGAACTTTCTGTCTGCACCTCTTCATTCATTCATGCATTCATTCATTCATTCATTCATTTATTTTTTGCCTATTTTCCTTCTTCTCTGCCGCATGTATGCAGCCAGAGACGAACGTCGGCAAGCCAGGAGCTCCCAGCGGTGCGTCCGTGCTTCCCTGTGCGGACGAGACGGGCCCTGACTCGACGACTTTGTACCTCGACAGGCTGAGGAGAGTGAGGGAGATCAGAGACAGAAGGCGGGAGGCAGAATTGAAGTCTCGGGAACAGAGAGAGGTCAGGACGTGCATGATGCATCTCGCGGTCGTCCTTCGAGGAATGAAGGCAGCCATAAGAAAAAACAGTCTCTGCGTGTGTCTTGCCTTCCCCCCCCCCTTTGCGTTCTCTGATTTCTGCTTTCCCATGCCTGATTTCTGCTTTCCCATGCCCTCAAGAACCAAACTCAGGCCTTGATGTGATGATCTAGACATTTTGCTCCTTTGAATAAATGTGGAAAGTCGCTGATGCTCTGCTGACGATCACATGAAGGCAGAAATGCACACATCAATCGGAATAAACATGCACAAATCCTTTCCGTGCTGTCTGCATTCATGTGCAGATGGAGGAGTGCACATTCAGACCCCGAGTGAGGGGAGCGCCTCCATTCGTGCATCGCATTGCGAGAAGCCTCCAGGTCGGTCTAATCAATGGTGTTTTCTCGCCGCCCTTCCTTGTACTTGCGTGCTTTTGATTCTTTCTTGCTGGATTACGCTGCCTGCCTTTTTCATTCTTTCCCCCGTTTCTTTGTTCCTCCCCAGCCCCCCCCCCCTTCTTTCGCTGTTGCTTCTTCTGCTTCTCGCTGTTTGTCTCGCTCGCCCTGGCTCGCTTGCTCCCGCGTATTTTGGCGTGTATTACATTTGTGCTGCACCTGTATTTGACCCATTTACGCGCAGGTGGCGCGCAACGCAGCGGCTCGAAAGCAGGTCTACCAGGAGCATCCCTGCTCTGACGGGTTTAGCAGCTACCGTGCGTCTCAGCCACGCTTTCCGGGCACCGTTTCTCCAGAGGACTTGAGCGCCCGCCGAGTAGACTGGAAATGACTTGAGACAAGACAAATAAAACTTTTAAAAAACTGTTGCAAAGATTTCAGTTCCCGCCAGATGTTTTCAACCAAAGTGCGTTAAAAACTAGATTAAAAAAAAAAAATGTGAATTTGTATGTTTTATTATGTTTTATCAAATTGCAGTTAGAAGTCATGCAGGAGTTGGGTAGGCACCGCACATTAAAAAAAAAAATAGACGTCCTCAACTTTTTTTTTTTCTTTTTTTTTTTTTTTAGATTAAAAGTTAGGTTCACATTTTGTGTGGGATAGTGTGGGAACTAAGGGTGGAAAAGTAAGTTTCAGAGTCGAGAGTAATTCCTTCCCTTTTAGAGGTACTCAAAAAAAAAAAAAGTCTTCCTAACTTTTTTTTTTTTTTATCTATGTGCAGCGCCTAGGGAGTTGGGTGCATTGCTATAGGTGCATTCGCAGGGCGTCACGTACAGTAGTGGCGGGGTATCTCTTATACAATAGGTTGGACGCCCTCCTCTCCCCCCCTCTACCCCCTTAGAAATCACCCTCTAAAGTTCTACAGAAAAAAAAAAAAGAAAATTTGACTTCCCTGAACCTAACTACCCCTGAAAGTTCAGGCCGCATTTTTAGATAAACTTGAAAGTCCGCGCCGCAGGCGCGGATCATTTATACTGTCTTGAAAGCCAAAGCCGCATATCTGGACGGTGTCTTGACCGTCTACGCCGCAGGCGTGGACGGTCTCTTGAAAAAAGATGCCGTAGATAGAGATGATCTTGATTATATTTTTTTAAGTGGCACTTAGGTTCAGGAAAGTTGAAAATTTGTATAAGTTTTACATGCTTCTAGCTTTATATTGAAAAAACAATCAAGGTAAATCAACTCTCCTCTCTCTATAATTCAAATACATGAAAAGACCTCGTTGTTTACTAAACGTTTTATGAGCCTAACCATGCAAGGACTTAGGAATTTTAACAAGAATTTAGAAGAGTTTAAAAAAGAATTTACGGCCCAGTGGCAGGAATCTAGCCAGGAATTTAGACAAGAATTTACAAGAATTTTAAAACAAGAATTTAGAAGAATTTGGCAAATATTGGAGGTCTATTACTTATTAACTATTATGCATGAGTTAGAGCTTGATATTAATGGTGCTTATAGATGTATATTAATTCTAAGTCATCATACAGTTCATAAGAAATTTGCCTCGAAAGTGAAATTTAGAACTCTTTATAGATCTTTTTAGATTCCTGGCTATAAACTCCTCTAACTTCTTGTCTAAATTCTTCTAAATTCCTAGGTCTTCATTTGCAGGGAAAGCGTCAATATTTTTTTTGAAAAAAAATTTAAGATTCTTTTCATAATAAACTTTTATAGACATCGTTGGTTTGATTGATTGATTGATTGAAAACAGTTAATTCGTGAAGAAGAACTCTGAACGAGAAGAAAAACAGTCCGTACTAGAGTCCGCAGAGATACACAGAATCGCATGAATCGCATGACCACTCCCCCTGCTCAACTCGCGCCCTCATCCATTCTCCTAGCCATTCTCTCACCCCCCTTCTACCCATAAGCAATGATGAATAGGAAAAAAAAACTACTTATCACGGATCCCTTCTTAACAGGCAGACAGATAGGTAGGGTAGGAAACATGTCTGCAACCATCTCAACTCCTCAACTCTTCTCTTGCTCCGTCATGCTCTGACTGTGAGACTTCTAGGTGAGACTTATCAAGTGCGCTTGGATTGCCAGTCCGAAACGATGAAGGGAAAAAGAAGGCGCGGAGTAAGGATGAGCATGGGGGGGAAGGAGAGAGAGAGGGGGGAAACAGAAAAATAAATATCGGTGCACATTATGAAATTAAAAAAACCGACGAGTGAATCTCAATATCGGACGTTCCCCTCTCTGAGGCCCGTCCGTAACACCACGCATAGAGATCTAGATAGAGATGGCAACACGCGTAGACGTCTGAACTTATTGAAGAGGCTCAAGGTCATCATGTCAAGGCAGACTCTCAGTGCCTCCCGCTACATTGAAACACCCCCCCAGAAAGAAAATTCGTCCACAGATATTCGATATATGATTCTCTAGCTCTGTCCAACTCCCCCCAAAACAACGAGAAGAGCTTCTCTCTTTGCAGTTTCTTCTGTCATTGATCGACGTGAGAAAAAGGATCTGCATGCAAGCTTGCGAATTATGACTGGCGAGCAATCCTGGCTACCCAAGCAGCCAGAGAGGGCCCCCCCAGCCCCACCTAGGTCTTCAGGAATCACCAGGAATCCGAAAGCGAAATCTGCAGACAGTGCGTGCATCACAAGCTGCAAATATCTGTTGGCACCGTTTTCTTCTGCACTTCTTCTCTTTTAGGTTCTTGGCCGTTGCATGCCACGGACATCTCCCCTAGCATCTCCCCTAGCATCTTCCCTCTTTCTCTCTCACCTAGCGCGCTCTCTCTCCCACACACACACTCTCTCGTTGTTTACGGCGTTGGTCCACATGACCCTCCTTCTTCAATTAGATCTGTGTACCAACTGTTGGACTATGGTCTGCTCACCAACGCCCCGTCACTCTGAAGTCAGAAACTAATCAATGAGCATGCTGACTGCACTACAAGCTGAGTTCTTGGTATGCTCCCCCGCATTCGCATGCAATTCATTCGATCTTCCTCGAAGCTAAAAACGTTAATTTCTTTGTCGGACCGTTTCTTTCTGGCTCCATACAACGACCCTTACAGCATGGTGTGTGCAAGTGGGGTCCTCTGGCAGTCCATCCGCACCGACTAAACTGCACTGTATGGGCCATTCAGCTTGCATGCTTACTCCTTTCTTCACTGCGCTTGCACGTGTGTGTCTCCCAGATATAGTTTATCGTTATTTTGTGGCCATATTTGTGTTTGAGAGAGAGAGAGTGAGAGAGAGTGAGGGAGGATGTGGCTGGGCGGGTGACTGGCGGTTCGTGCGCAGGAACCTTCTTCAGCAATTGCCGGCTTCTTCCTTCAAATGCACCTCTAAGATCGTTTCAGAATTCTCTCCTTAGCATTTTTGTAAAAATTAGTCAAGGGGAGAAGGGCCTCGAATGTAGACAGAGCGAAACTCGGACGGGGAGAGAGAGAGAGAGAGAGAGAGAGAGAGATTCAGCGAGAGGCTCCGAGAAACGGCATGATATTCCATGGAAGCGCAGATGATCAAACGAAATGAAGCATTCATTGACTGTGATTGACTTCTTTCTGTGCAAGCACCGCCTGCATAGAAGCGATAGAAGTCCCCGGGAGGCATCCGTCTCAGAAGGAGGTGAGCGAAACAAGAACCTCCTATAGCTGTGCAGACGGACGATCTATCTCCAAGGGCATGTACCCACCCGTCACGGTTTTTTGCGACCGGCATAAGAAAAAGGAGAAAGGTAAGCACATTCAAAAACACAAACCCATGTATGCAGAGTTCACCCACAGATCGATCGAAGAGCGCCACGAAGATGGCTCTGATTCCGGACACACAAACATGCACTCGCACGCACGCACGCACGTGCATTAAGGGACACAGAGATAGATAGATAGAGAGAGAGAGAGAGAGAGAGAGAGAGAGGGNGGGGGGGCGTGCTGCACGCACTCGTGAACCATTGGTTCACTTTTTGGTCAATGACATCAGCTGCCAAAATTTCATATCTGGGCAATAACGCTTGTTATGCGGGGCCAAAACCCCCCTAAAAACATGTTAAAACCCCCTTTAAAAACCACAAATTTCACTTTTCAAAGAGGCTTTGCCAAAAATTCAGGAGTGCGTGCAGCGCGGGGGGGGGGGAGGGGGGAACTGCGGAGAAGGCTTAGTGCAGGACTCCAACGAAAGTTCCTGCCCATTGATCGAGTCAACATGCAAGGCTGTGCACATTCACTGACAGGCAGGCGCGGCTATGAAGGTAGTGTTTTGCAAACCCCACCCATGCGTTTGGTACATGGCTGACGTGACTGCGCATGTGGGACTATGAACGAATGACTGCTGACGGCACACAAAAGCATGAAACCAACGAATTACAAAACTCTTGCCTCACTTCTCCCCTCTTTTCCCCATTCCCCTTTTATTCTGAGAGCAGAAGGGCAGCGCCAGCGGCAACAACTCTTTCCTTCACCCCCACACAAAAACAGTGCATGGAAGAGAACTGCAGAAAATGGAAAGCAACAGGCAGACAGATGAGAAGCACGCAAGAGCTTTGTGCAGCCTCGTTTCCTCTCCTGCCTGCTGCTCTGACTAGCGTGCTTTCTTCTGAATGTCTATGAAGTCAGAAAACAGCACACTACCTCACACGAAATGAAACAGGCTAGCCTCTCACCTCCTTTCGGCATGCATGCAATGAGACACACGACAGCTGCTGCATCCTCTGCTCGTCACGCAGTGTGCCAGTGCCACGCAAAGGGAGAGAGGAAGACCCATCCAGCGATAGAGAGAAAGGGGACAGTCAGATCAAAAGGCATGATGGTCAAGGCACATCTTACGAAAGGAAAGTCCGACGTCCCTCTGACTTGGGCAAGAGAGGCGTACATGAGGCACGCTTGGCTCGCCAGTCCAGGATGAAGGGACAGAAAAGGCGTGGAATAAGGAAATTGGGGGGG